>JAEMPF020001914.1:0-14418 GCA_022496165.2 Catalaphyllia jardinei
ACTTTTGTAACCAACTTTTGTAACCAACTTTTGTAACCAACTTTTGTTTCCAACTTTAATTTAACCAACTTTAATTTAACCAACTTTTGTTTCCAACTTTAATTTAACCAACTTTTGTTTCCAACTTTTGTTTCCAACTTTTGTTTCCAACTTTTGTTTCCAACTTTTGTTTCCAACTTTTGTTTCCAATTTTTGTAACCAACTTTTGTAACTAACTTTTGATATTTTTATGACCATATGCATAGCTTGTTATTCCATCATCATGCAAGTATCTTTTATCATCGAAACAGCTTAGTGATACTTTGTTTATTTCATAGCTACCGAGCTTATGGTTTTTACTTCTAATTGTTTTCATTTTGTGAAACATCTGTTTATTATTCAAGAGTGTATCTTTATAGTTTTCATGTGTGATGTTTTTCTTGATGGTATTCTTTTTAATTCCCTTGGCAGTCTTTCCTCCTTTCTGATCATCTTTCATGTAACTATACATTTTTGATCGTAAGCCCACAAACTCAGTGATTGGAACTCCTGCTGCTTCATCTCTCATTTTACCAATCACTTTCTTATTATCTTTATTATAAAATGGTGAGCTCTCAGAGTAATCACTATTATCGAACATATGCTTATCTTTCCAGAAGTCTTGATACACATCCTTAGCTTCAATCTCATATGTTAAGCTATCTGTATCTGTAAATAGCAACTTGGCTTTACTTCCATATTTATCTTTAATATAATTGTAATGGAAATCATACATCAAAGTCTTACTCAAATCTAAGATACACATCCCCACATATGCTGGTCTGTTCAGAGTGAGGGTTTCTTTTATTTTATGTACAGCCACCAGATTCTTATTAAAGATCTTACTACTGATATAGGTTGGCTTACTGGTTAATTTTAATAATTTATTTTCATCAGTAACTAATCTAACATCTACTCGCTTTCTGATATTCTCCATTGTTTTACCAAATACACTGTTATTCATCAGTTTGAAGAAATCCTTTTCAAAAGCATTTTTAGCATTTTTCCGTTTTTCGGTATTGAAATCGATATACTGTTTTAACCAAGGGGATTGATCGAATTCAAGTACTCGGTGTACTTTGGTAACCTTCAAACCAAGATTCATATATAACTGAAGGTTTCTATAATGTAAAACATACTTTTCTTTTTTTCCTAAGGTTGGTATAAGCTTGTGAACCAAACCAGTTGATATATTATATTTCTCAGATATTTTTCTACAGTAATCAGATAGCATATCATTTGTTACTACCACCTTTTCTGGTCCCAGTGGGTAGTCATTGTGTAGGTCATGTAGTTTTTTTGGGTATTCTAAGTCGACTTCTAATATCAATCCTTTCTTACTGTCTTCTCTATACTTAGCTAAATCCAATTCATCAATCTGTTTTTGTGTCATCCATTTAAATCCACCAGTTGGCAAACACTGACTCATTGCCCAACCATAAAGATTATTAGCATCAAGATACATAATATACTTTGAGGGCGCTTTCATATTGTATTTTTTCATATATTTATTATTTGCTTTACCATAACGATTAGCAATATAACTGATACCACCTCGTAAACCTTTTTCAATAAACTGAAACATATCAATATCAGTCATAAGTTCTAATTTGATATTAGTCATCTTCAACATAGCATCCCAAGATAAACCAGGGGATGTGAAATAATGACATGGATCTAATTTGTAATATTCCAAACATGTTTTCCTGAAATTCTCAAATACATCTGCTAATAATAGGATATCTGATTTCAAATATAAGTCATGATACTCACCCATATTCTTCAAATTAAATTTATTCCAAACATTTTGTGCGTGTTTATAATCTTCATCAGATATATGTTCACTATTTAAAATACTGTAGAATTCTTCTTTTGATGGTAGTTGTTCTTTGAACTTATTGAAACTATCCATATAGTCATAAGGATAAACTCCTCTTCTAGTCATCAAATCTAATTTTTTACCTTCAAATACTTCAGAGGTATATTTTAATAATTCTTTTGGCATATTGCTCACTAATTTTTCTAAACTGGAGCTCATGAATTGGAAACTATCAAGGAAAACTAAGCTATTACCAAGCATGAACGCCATATACTTTTCCATATTATTAGGGATGGCATTGATGGTAATCTCTTGCTCCTCACCTTTTTTATTTTTATAAACATATTTATTAACAATGGCTCCAATCTCTTGCATAATGAAATGAGAGTCGTAACCACGGAGATTATGGAATATAACAGGTATTTTAATTTCTCCATTATTTGTTTCCAACAATTTTTTGAAATCTCTTCTAATAATCTTCTTACAATATTTAACTTCTTCAAGCATAGCTTCCATGAATTTGAAAACTGCCTTTTCACCTCTATACGTTTTAACAGTTTTGCTATATTTATCATTATAACAACAGACAACCTTATAACCGTAGCCACAATCTGTGTGCTTCTGGTATACCTCTGTAAATGATTTGTTGTCATTGGGTTGACAACCAGATATCTTTTCAGTGATAGCTTCAAAGTCTGCATAGATTATAAATGGCACAGGCTGTTCTCTATTATGATTGTTGTATTTTAGGATATTGTTATCAGCATCAGGCATTTTTACTGCTTGTGCTCCATTTACTTGAATACAATTATCTATATGATTGTTCAAGACTATTTCAGAGTTGAAACACTGAAGGCAATACATGCAAAAGTGCTTCCTTTCTTTATGCTTTGTTTGGTTATACATAAACCTGTCAAAGTCTTCAATTAAAACATAATGTTTATTTTTATTTTCAGTTATCAATAATAAATTCATATGTCTGTCATATTTTTCTTTTGACACATAGATGGGATATGGCTGTTTGTTTTCATATCCAAATACATTAACATTAATCTCATTTTGCTTTTCAATTTTATTATACTGCTTTGTTGTTATTGGGAATTCAATTCCAGAGTAGTCTAAATTTTTAACATATTCCTTATCTGATTTTTTGATCCTCTGTGGATTTTTGTCTTGAGGATTTAATCGTCTGATGTGACACCATCGGAAGCATTCATTATCCTCGTTTTTCATATTGATTAATCCTTTTTTATGATGTCTGAGTTCTGAGGGTAGTTTAATATATGATGAGCCTTTCATTGGCTTATACTGTACAATATTAATATAATGATTGTCAACAGATTCAATGGTCCAACCCGAACCTTCAGAAATCCATTGAGCTATCAGATTTAAGATTTGTTGTTTTGATAATTGTAATGCTTCGGGGTTTTCTGTGTTATTAATGATGGTAATAGGTTTGCTATTGAAATGAGCGGTTTTGTATATTATTTGATCATTTGTTGATTTTTTGAATGTCACTTTAAGCGTTTCAATAAATTTTAGACCTTTCATAGATGTTAGCATCTTAACAATATGATATTCAACTGCTTTTCTTGTGTTTTGCAGTTGATTAAGAGGATCTTTATTATTTCTAATGCTGATTTCATAGGATTTTGTGTAACCCTTTAGAGCTCTAGCAGTTTCCTCAATTTTGGTCCTTGGTAATGGTACTGGTTTTTTAGTCCTTGGTTTTGGAATTGGTTTTTTAGTCCTTGGTAATGGTACTGGCTTATCCCTAAACTCTAATGGTGGATCAATAATATTGTTTTCATATTCTTTTACCATCTTTTTTACATTTTTCCTTGGTAATGGTACTGGCTTATCCCTAAATTCTGATGGCGGATCAATAATATTGTTTTCATATTTTTGTACCATCTGTTTTACATTTTTCCTTGGTAAAGGTGTTGGTCTGTCTTGTGTTTCAACCTGTTGTTTTATATTTTGTTGAAACAATAGTTTTATTTTCTCATTCTGCTTCAATATTAAATTGATCAGTTGAGATTTGGTTAGTTTTGACAAGTTGTTCATACTATATGTTGAGATAATTTTTCGCTGCATTTTTCTTATAATCTTCTAATGTGCCAAGTCTTTAAGTGTTAATGGAAAAACATTTTTATGAAAAATTTCTATATGTTTTTATGAAAAAATTTCTATATATATATTTGAGATTTAATATAAATTTTTTGATTTCGATATAAAGATTTGTTATGTAAACTATATTATAATGACAAAAATTATAATTGACGACTGTGTTTATACCGTTCATCCAACTTATGACTTATATGCTAGTTCCAAAGATGGAGAAATCATACATATAATTAAGAAAATGCCCCACAAAGGAAAAAAGACTCACAATGGTTATTTGAATGTTTGTGTGAGAAAACATGGCCAATCAGATCAGAAAGCATATCAAGCCCATAGATTCATCTGGGAATGCCATAATGGATTAATACCTGAGGGAAAAGTAATCGATCACATTAATAATAACAAGGAAGACAATCGATTATCTAATCTCCAACTTATAACACAGCGAGAAAATAACAAAAAATCAGCAAAGGACCGTGATTATAAATTCACTGCTAAAAATCATCAAAATAAAAAATGTATAAAAGCAACTAATAAGAATACAAATGAAGTTTCATTTTTCAATAGTTTGTATTCAGTCAATCAACATTTAGGCATCAACGCGGGTTTAGTTAAAATGGCTTGTGAAGGTATCAACAATTGTAAATCAGGTAGATCAAAGAAGGATGGTCATTCTTATACATTTGAATATATTAAACAAGAAGACTTACCAAAGAACCATAAGAAATCAGCAAATATAAGACCGCGAATAGTCTCAGATGAAGAAAAAAAGAAACACCAAATAGAATCAATTAAAAAATGGCAAAACAAGGAATACCAATGTCCAAACTGTGATCAAACTTTTAAAAATAGCCAAAAGTGTTACCATAGAAAAAAGTGTAATAGACAAAAATAATAATATTTCATTAATAGCAAAAATCAGTATTGATAACTGCAATTCATAATACAATATGTCAAGCATACTGTATTGTCCTTACAATATAAGATTACATAACTTGTTCTTATATCATTTTCATATATTTCCTAAATCCTTCATTGGAATCCAGCTATTAAAATCATCACTATACCCCTTCCACTTCACCAGAGCTTGTTTTTTCTTATAATCTCTGCGAATGACTTTATCAATTCGGAATACATCCTGTTTGGCTTTCAATAATTCAGATTCATAGAAACTACCTTGAATATCTTCATTTCTGAGATCTCTTACTTTATAAGTTATTGGATTAGTGTATTGGATCTTATCAACTGTGAACACTTCTTCTGTCCAATTTGGTGTATAACCCTTATCAAACACATTCCGTTTATACTTAGATATTCGGACCTTATCACCTATTTTAAATTTTGGTTTCTGTTTTGATGTTTCCATATCACCGTATAAATTGAAGTAAACTATACCCTCATTCTTTTTCTTTGAAGCTTCAACTGGTGTCATTTTTATGCTTGAATGTTTTGTGTTGTTGTATTGTTTTACTAGTTTAGGTAACATGTCTAGATACATTGTATTACCTTGAACTGTGAACTGCTTCCACATTTTAGATTTAAATTTTCCTATTCCATCTTTCAACTACTGATGACTTCTCTCCATTCTCAGTTGAGTACATTTGTATCCCATTTTTCTCTAATAGGTCTTTCAAATGTTTGTTATAGAACTCTTTTCCCTTATCAACCCATAGATATTGTGGTTTTCTACCTTCCTTGAATATTGTTTTGAATGCTTCAGTGACAGATTCACCTTTTTTATCTTTCAATGGAACGATCCAACCATATTTGCTGAATACATCAATAACCATAAGAAGATATCTGTAACCTTTGTTCCATTTACTGAACTGCTGCATTTCAACTAGATCACTTGCCCATATTTCATCGATATGATTTGTGATTACACGCCGCCGAGTGAAATTCCGTTTTATGGGTGTATGTAACTCATCAGCTAATTTTTCTTGCCAGTTTTCTTCACTCGACGGCTTTTCCCGTTTTTTGACTTCACACCCATGCCTAATTTTGACTTAGCTGCTATAGCATTTCTAGCAATAGTATGTCCCCATTGTCGATCTTTCCAAGGAATTGCATCAAGAGCTTTAACCATCTTACGATCAGCTTCATTCTTACACTTCACTTGATCACTTTTTGGTTTACTACCACAAACTGAGTAATCAACATCGTGCTGCATACTGACTGCATCTGTTCTACCTGTTGGTTGTTGATATATCTCAAGTATCTGACCAGTGTTTGGATCATACCTCAGTTGCTCTTCAAGAGGGTTACCAGGTCCGGTATATCGGTGTCCAGGCATCACAAAACCCTTTTTGGGTGCAACCTATAGAATAGCTTTGTGTATATCAATTCCACTACCACTATGTGTTGGATCCAATTTTTTTGATAAATCTGATGTGAAACTGTCCAAAGCTTGATCAAGATATTTGTTAGCCGTCTCTTTTATTTTTTGTTTCACTATATCTGATTTAACAGCCTTTGCAGCACCAACTCGCCCAAGATTGAATAAACCTTTAACACCACTTTTAAGCAGTTGTTCTCCTAGTAAGCCCCCATCTTGTGAGGGCTTAATTAGTTTTTTTGGTTTTCAACAAATTTAGTCTTTGTTATCCCACATTCAGCACAAGTGCATTTCAACATCATACACCCATTTTTAGCTTTAACATATCGTTCACTGCCTGGAACGCATTCAGTTTGCTTTTTCTGATGATTTCACCATTTATATATATATTTTATATTGTTTTTATATAGCTGATATTATGACTAATATTATTAAAAAAAATACTCCAAATGCCGCTGCCCCAGTTTGTCTTAATTCCTTCAATGTTCTCATTTTATATATATAATTTAGATATTTTGGAAATACTTCATAATAAATATCTCATTATCCATTGTATCATGTATATTGAACACTTTTAATAAATCATGATACGACTTCCCCTTATTCATTTCATTCAAAAAGTATAAACAAAAGTATCCACATGTGGTTGTTTTTATATTCTGAATCTGATTATTTTGATGAAGCAGAGTTAAATTCTTTCTTTTCACATGATTTACCATTTCTTGAAAAGGAGGCATACCAAAACTATCAAAATAATTTATCACACCATCTTTTACATAAGTAGCTACCCAATGGCTTCCACTCATATATGATGGTTCAAGATTGTAAATAAATAATGCTTGGTTGTGATTATGAGGAACATTACCATCTCTTGATAAAACATCATTGATTGGGATGTTGAGATATCTACACCATTTTAGTAGATCATGATTGCTTAATGGTATGTTTTTATAGAATTTAGGTTTCACAGTATTGCTCCTATAAGTGGAATTTGATTGAACGGGCTGTTTGGACCTAGAAGGAGACCTTCTCCTTCCTTTTTTTGTTGTTCTTTTTGTTGTTCTTTTTTTTTTTTCTTTTTTCTTTGAAATCCTACAAAGGCATCAAGCTGGCGCCTTTTTTTGTTTGTGAGTTTTGCATCTAAGAATGCTTTTAATATTGGTTGAGGGATACTTTTAATTCCATAATATCTGATTTGACCTTTATTTAAACATTGACTTATTGTTCCTTTAGTTTTATTTTTTGGTGTCTTTCCAATTCCACAATATGGATCTTTTAATTTTTTGGTTCCGTAACCGATTGTATTATCCCATGACCCAAAAAACGGTGGCGGCCTATATGCACCTATTCTCGGAGCTCCTCTTCCACCTTTTGGTGGTGCTCCAACTTTAGGGGCACCTCTTCCAGTCAAAGCTTTTAAAACCATTGGAATCCCAATACTAGCAAGTAGAGTACCAAGGAAACCACCTGATTGTTTTTTGGTTGGTTTTATGTGACAACCTGAACCTGTTTGAAGAGCGTCCAATATATCTTTCTTTTGTTTTACAGTTAGTAGGTGTTTGTTTGCGATAAGTTTGGCAATTTTATTTTGTGGAATCAGGAAACCTCCACTTTGTCCTTTTCCGAATATCTTTTTGACAATTTGCTGTGCTCCTGCACTAGATGCCCCTGCTAAAGCTGATAATCCAATGGTTTTTGCAATTGTTGGTCCAAATGCACGCGCAAGAGCTAGAGCTGAAGTCAACAAACTGCCACCAACTTGCTTTCTGATATTAGTCTTGGAAAGTTTGATATCCATACCCTTATTCAATTGCCGATTCTTTTCCAATCTCTTTTTTACTGTAGCTGGGACATGTAGAGTGTCATTTCCATAAAGAGAGTCATTAGTTAACCTTAAGACGATTGTTTCTTTTTTACTATAAGCATCACCAATATTCTTCTTCTGATTTTTTGATAGTTTAACATTTATTGCAAAAAGTTGCGTCATTTCTTGTATATAATATATGTTATATAATTTTCTATAACGAAACATATCTGAATTAAGAATGTCTCATTTTTGCTTTTATACTATAACCAATTCATTTCCCACCTTGTCGATGATGATAGTCTCATCCTATAAGACGACGGCGTGGACACGGAAATTTGCAGCACTATTTGCGCTCAGTTTATACCTGAATATCAATTGCTTCGGGTCTCTAGTTACTTTTTCTGTTTGATAAGACAAATCAAAATATATGATAGACTAGAGAGAGTTGTAATTAGACATATTGAGTTGGGTACCACTATTGTAATTATTCTTTCTCATTCCATATGACATCACATCATTGAAGATCCTTACTTTTGATTCTGTATCGTATTCAGTTTCTGGATAGAATACTCCATTTCCATATTCCAATCTACATGACGAGAGACTGCTATTATTATTAGCCGCATTCAGTTTGAAAGTATCAAAGTGGTAAGGATTTGTATCTTCATTGTTTGTTTTATTTCGTTGGAGGTAAACAAAGACGGAAACAACATTGTCAATACTTGGTGATATCTGGAAGAATCCACTGCTCTGTGTTGGATTGGAAGCTGAATACAATTCTCTTTTATACATCCAAGAACCTTTTGACAAAAAGGATGCAATAAACCTATCGTATAAAGTGTCCTTTGGTACTAGTCTCGGAACCCAAAGTAAGAATCTATTAACAACCACTCGACTAGCAGCTGCTGCGGCTGCCTTATATATTAATTCTTCGTCATTCTGTAACTGTATATCTAACTGAAGTTGCATTGGGACCAACATTTTATCATTTAACTCTTCAAAGAAACCGTATCGATTAAGAGGTATAATTACATTAACATCTTGGGAAGCATCCTCAGCTCCACCACCTTCACCAATTCTTTTCGTTAAATTTCGTCTAACCTCAAATCCTGTATTTCCAACAGCACTCATATCAGCATTTGCTACATCTAAATACCAAAAACTATCTTTAGCCACCGATCTGCTGAAATCCTCACTGTATTCCAAGAGGTTCTTGACAAAAGTTACTTTATGAAGATTATCAGTTTCATATACAATCTTACCCGCACTTTTTATTGTTAAATGGTTAATTAATGAATGAGCTCCATTAATAACTGTTGCCCGGGTTGCATTTGGAAGACCTGTACCATCAGCCAATACCTGTAACTGAAACTGCACCTCAAAATAAGCATTATACCAATCATAGAACGCAGACCTGTCATTGATTGTGAACTTATACCCATTTTTTTGTTGGCGTTGACCATTAGCTGGGATGTTAATAACATCATTCAACTGAAATCGAACCAACTCATATCTTTGCAAATATTCACTTGTTCTGAAAGCCATTATATTAATATATTATATAATTTTTCCTCCTTCTTCCTGATCCTGATATTAGTCTATCAATTATCATATCTGTACTTTCTTCTCGCTGTGATGGAACTATTTGTCCTACATCATCAATTCTCATATTCCTAAGCTTTTTCATTATCAAGTCTCCTGACTTCTCAGATGTCTTTTTACCCACCCTTTCACCTATTGATTTTAATGCTTTCTCACCTGATTTCTTGGCGAGCTTTTTTACAAAAGATGACGCGGCACTCTTCATTGGTTTGAAAATATTATCAACGATAATTCCTGATCCTACATGTTTATCCACAAAAATACCAAGTTTTGGATGATAAACCCTAGTGAATTGAAATGGTTTCATTATAATATTATGTTATATTATTCTATCCTTTTTAGAATTAATGAAAAAGATGTATCAGCTCCATTTAGGTTAATTAATCTCCTTTTTCCATCTGTAATGTGTATCCTGATACTGTTTATAGTATTCTTGTTGATGGGATTAAATGTAGCTCTTCTTGGTTCAATTGTGAAAGAGTAACTAGGTTGAAGCACACTGGTTGAGAAGGAATAAATGATGTCTGAATCTTGACCGTCTACAAGTGAATCATTGATGAGGTCGCAGTGGATATTAAGAATGTCTGTGTCCTGGCTGAGATTAGGCACTTTTGGTCCTATATTCTGTTCACTCTTCAATATTTCTTTATCAAACCCAATCAAGTCATTGAAATTGCTTGCAGTTAAATCAAGTTGATAATTCTTGGCTAATGTGACTGTAACCCTGAATGTTGTATTATCGAATTCGAGAGTGATGGGATACTCATTATTGTTAGCACCATCTTTGACAATCTTTGTTATTTCCTTAATGTATGTATTAAAGTCAGTATAGTTCCAGACTCCTTCTGGGAAAGTGATGTTGGTAAAGTTTGAGCCATTATCAGAGCTGTACTTTATTAGATGATTGTTGTATGATGAATTTACATTGAACCATGTGAATGACATGTTAATGATTCGGTTCAAACCAACTACATAATGAGAATTGCTATCCAATATTATGGGCCTTTTGAATTCAGTTATAAAATTCTGAGGAGTGTTGTTTCCTTGATATTTGACGCTGTATGATGATAAAACAATCTCACGATCCATTTATATAATAACTTTACATAATTATACTTTGAAATACTGATTATACAATTTATTATGTATTTCTCATCTTAATTGATGTGTTGCCTGCAATGATCTCTCCAATAATCAATTCCAATTGATTTAAAATCTGCTTTACATCATTAAAAAACACAACATTTCCACCTCTCTGTCTTCTTCCTCGGCCTCTAATACCAGAACCTTTCTTTGTTTTCAGTGTTATCAGTTTAGCATCAATATGTGCAAGGTAGTTATTCAATACAGATCTTCGATCATCTATTACTTTGTTCGACATCTGCCTAACAGCTTCGTTTATCTTCCCACTCTTGTATTGTTTTGTAATAGTGGCCTTATGACCTCTTAATTTTTGCCTTTCTTTTACAGCCGTCTTCCTCACCTTGTTGAGATAGGTAATATTTTTTTTGTCTGTCATCTCAGGTTGAGTCAATCTATAATTAAGATCTTCATAATTACTAAGACCCATATTATCCAAAATTTGATTTTCTAAATCATAATCATCTATTGCATAATCAACTTCTTCATCTTCATCATATTCAGGTGGCTGCTCAGGTGGCTGCTCTCCAAGATTTTCGGGAAAATATTGGGGATCAACATAAATCTCCTTCTTTCCTTCCAAAAGATCCTCCAACGATTGTTCATATGTTGGTGGTTTTGGTACTAATTGTTTCTCCTGCTGTGGTGGTATAGGTTGTTCATCGAAAAGATCACCCAAATTCATGTCTTCAACTTCATCATCAATATCAATACCATAATCTGGAACTTCCCCTTTCTTCAGTGGTCTTTTTCTCCTTTGAGGCATCCTTAAATTCAAATTACTGTCAATTACATCATCTAATTTACTTGTCACTGGTTTGAATACCTTTTCAAATGATGATTGGTTTGTCTCCTGACCGATTTTATGCTGTGTGATTAGATCATGGACGTAATTAATTTTATTCCCTAATTTAGTTTTACTTTTTGCAAGTTCTTTCCATTTAAGCAAACTCATTTTTGTTATATTATTACGTTATATAAAAATGATAAATCATATACAAAAAACAACGTTTAACACCATGTTAAACACTACGTTAAACACCATGTTAAACACCATGTTAAACACCATGTTGAATTAATATACCAATATAATATAATGAGAATACCGAATTATGATGTCAAAGACGATGTGGTCTCAAACTTCAAACAACTCCACAATTTCATGCCTAATCAATGTTTTCGTATGCTGATTTGTGGTCCAAGTGGATCAGGAAAAACAAATACACTAATGCATTTGATCTACAATCTACTGTATTTTGATAAAGTTCATCTCTATGCCAAAAACTTAGAGCAGTCAAAGTATCAAAATCTTATGAATGTCTTTCAACCGATAAGTGATGAAGTAGGTTATGATGTTATTGAAGCAAGTAATGATGATATCATTCCTGTTCAAGACCTTGACAGTGACTCACAGAAAATTGTCATCTTCGATGATTATGTATGTGATAAAAATAAAAAACCATTAATCAACTATTTTATACAAGGCCGACATAAAAATTGCAGTGTGATTTATCTGAGTCAAAGTTACTACAAGACACCAAAAGACATCAGATTGAACTGTTCACATTTCTGTATTTATGAATTCCCAAGTGCTAATGAGAAGAGTTTAATTTGTCGTGAAAATAGTATTCCAAAAGAATCATATGAAAAAGCAACTGAAAAACCGTATAGCTTTGTATATGTTGATAAGCCACGAAAATTCACCACTAAAAATTTCAATGAAAAAATATAATCTATTAATATAAATGAGTTATTCAAACGGACTTTTACCTTTATCATCATCAGCTATTGGTAAACGTGGACTACCTGGGTTACCAGGTGTTGGATTCAATTTAATAGATGATGGTAATTATGATATTGAAGGGAAGCGATTAACTAATATTGGTGAGTCTACTGGTGATAATGATGCAGTTAGTTTAAAAGTGTTGAAAGAACATACTAAAGTCAGTCAAAATAGTTATCATTTACAACCAAGTTTTCGATTTTATAAAGACTTTGGTGACAAGAGTCAATTAACTGTAGGTTCACCACCAAACACATCACCAGACCATTTTTTTCAAAATCATAAAGCGCATAATGATGTATATATAATTGAGAAAGAAGGTGATGATACTGGTTTTAGTGGAGAAGCATGGTCCAGTATAAAAATGAAAGGTAATCAATTAGAGAGTGGTAGTTACACTTCTATTTTTGAAATATTTGTCATTGGGGATGCTGGTGGTTTTCTTGTTGATGATACAATAATTTTCAATGTCCATGGTGACAGTCATTTCATCATGAAAACATTTGACAGTGATAAAATTGATGGTAAATACACCAAATCAATCATTCAATTCACAACTGATGGAAGAGCTGGAGTAGATGATGGGATAAGATTTCAACTGAGATATTATGGTTCTCAATACAATAAAAACATTAAATTTCTGTTTTATTCAAGAGTGGTGAAGGGTAAATACTCAACAACTTTCGACCATACTATTTTTAATGTCCGTGATGTTGTTGATAATCATATAATTCTCTATTTTGAAAATTTAAATCTCAATGGCAATCTTATTGATGGTTTAGGTGATCCTGTAGCATACGATAATGCTGCTAATAAAAAGTACGTTGACACTGAAATAGCAAAAGTCCATATAGATACTACACCATTACTTCCCAGAGATGGAAGTAAGCCAATGGATGGTGATTTAAACATGGATAGAAATCACATTCTATCTGTGGAAAATTTAGATGATCATAAGGTTGATGATGCTTTGGAAGTTAGAGCTAGAGATTTGAGAAGTGTTGTTAACAAAGGATATCTAAATGAAAATTTTCTCAAAATGGTGGACAAAGACGGTAAAGAATATTATGATCTCAAACAGAATATAATAAAAAACTGTGAACCTTACTATGATGGACTTTTTGATGATAACAGTCTGATCAGTAAAGCTTATGTCGATTCTCAAATTGCTAAAATACCACATGATGCAAATACAAACAAATTTATTAATGTTGATGGCACAGTAGCAATGAATGCAGATTTTAATGCTGGTGGACATTTCATTGATAATGTTAAAACAATTGTTGAAGATGATGGAGAAAATCCAAATTATGATCAAATAAAGCATAAAGCTGTTAATTTTGAACTTTTAAAAAGTACACGAGACTATTTAGTCCGTTTCATTTCTGAGATAGATTACTTATTAACAGATGGAAGTGAAGCAATGACTGGAAATTTAGATATGGGAAATCAATATATAATTAATTTGAAAGAAGCAAAAAATCACCAAGCCACATATGCTACTAATGTAAAATTTGTCACTAATGCAATTGTTGATAATAATACAATTATAGATGGTATGATTGATAAGAAAATTAAAGAATTAGAAGAGAATTTAATTGAGTCGGTTGATAAAGAAAATGTGTTTAAAAGAGTTATGGATGATGATGAATTTAAAGAAGATGATGATGATATTTACAAAGTTGGAAGTGTGAATGCAAACTTTCATTTAGTAAACAAACAAGCTTATCATTTTTATATTTTTTATGATTCAAGCATTGGGTATTATAGTGCACGATTATCAATTGATC
>JAEMPF020001915.1:1352-11390 GCA_022496165.2 Catalaphyllia jardinei
AGCCGCGGTTTGCGCCAAAACATTCTCCGATGATGGCGCTTTAAGCGTATAGTAATTAGGGGATGAGCCGAGATGCGCCAAGGTGTTTTTTGGGCGCGTGAATTCGGCCCACGATTTGGGCGGATTTTGAGAAGTTTCCCTTGGTCCCCCCTTAGTCCAATCGCCCAAAATTGCCGATTTAGGTGTGCTTGCGAAATTGGTTATTACTAGGATGGCGGGCAGCTTTGCAGCCGCGGTTTGCGCCAAAACATTCTCCGATGATGGCGCTTTAAGCGCATACTAATTATGGGATAAGCCGACTGGCGCCAAGGTGTCTTTCGGGCCCCTGAAGTCGGCCCACGATTTGGGCGGATTTTGAGAAGTTTTCCTTGGTCCCCCCTTAGCCCAATCGCCCAAAATGGCCGATTTAGGTTTGCTTGGGAAATTGGTTATTACTCGGACCGGCGGGCAGTTTTGGAGCCGCGGTTTGCACCAAAACATTCTCCGATGATGGCACTTTAAGCGCATACTAATTAGGGAATGAGCCGATTGGCGCCAAGGTGTTTTTCGGGCCGCTGAATTCGGCCCACGATTTGAGCGGATTTTGAAAAGTTTCCTTTGGTCTCTCCTTAGGCCAAACGCCCAAAATAGCCGATTTAGGTGTGCTTGCGAAATTGGTTATTATTCGGACGGGCGGGCAGCTTTGGAGCCGCGGTTTGCGCCAAAATATTCTGCGATGATGGCGATTTAAGTGCATATTAATTAGAGGATGAGCAGATTGGCGCCAAGGTGTTTTTTGGGCCCCTGAAGTCGACCCACGATTTGGGCGGGGCTTGAGAACTTTCCCTTGGTCCCCCCTTAGCCCAATCTCCCAAAATTGCCGATTTAGGTGTGCTTGCGAAATTGGTTAGTACTCGGATGGCGGGCAGCTTTGCAGCCGCAGTTTACGCCAAAACATTCTCCGATGATGGCGCTTTAAGCGCATAGTAATTAAGGGATGAGTCGATTGGCGCCAAGGTAGTTTTCGGGCCCCTGAAGTCGGCCCACGATTTGAGCGGATTTTGAAAAGTTTCCTTTGGTCTCCCCTTAGGCCAAACGCCCAAAATAGCCGATTTAGATGTGCTTGCGAAATTGGTTATTACTCGGACGGGCGGGCAGCTTTGGAGCCGCGGTTTGCGCCAAAACATTCTCCGATGATGGTGCTTTAAGCGCATTCTAATTAGCGGATGAGCCGATTGCGACGGTGTTTTTCGGGCCACTGAAGTCGGCCCACGATTTGGGCGAATTTTGAGAAGTTTACCTTGGTCCCCCCTTAGTCCAATCGCCTAAAATGGCCGATTTAGGTGTGCTTGTGAAATTGGTTATTACTCGGACGGGCGTGCAGCTTTGGAGCCGCGGTTTGCGCCAAAACATTCTCCGATGACGGCGCTTTAAGCGCATACTAATTAGGGGATGAACCGATTGGCGCCAAGGTGTTTTTCGGGCCCCAGAAGTCGGGCCACGATTTGAGCCGATTTTGAGAAGTTTCCCTTTGTCCCTCCTTAGGCCAATCGCCCAAAATGGACGATTTTGGTGTGCTTGCGAAATTGGTTATTACTCGGACGGGCGGGCAGCTTTGGAGCCGCGGGTTGCGCCAAAAGATTCTCCGATGATGGCGCTTTAAGCGCATACTAATGAGGGGATGAGCCGATTGGCGCCAAGGTGTTTTTCGGGCCCCTGAAGTCGGCCCACGATTTGGGCGGATTTTTGAGAAGTTTCCCCATGTCTCCCCTTAGCCCAATCGCCCAAAATGGATACAATAATTACTATTTTATTTATTATTTACTTATGTATTTACATATACCTGTTTTTTTTTTTTTGGAAACCGGGTTAGCAAAGATAACGAGTCATTTTTCTACTTGGCAGCAAAAAAACAACAACATTCGCCTAAAGGCCGATTGAAAGCTCTTATCTGACGCCGGGCAGTACGTTAATGATCCCTAGAAGCATTCCAACGAGTCGAAGTTTTAAATGGCGAAAATTTTAGAACATTTATTCAGTAACCTGACTTCTGGCGAAGTTTGAAAGCAGTGTCATTTCAACCTAGAAATTTCTAAGTTGAGTAAGTTTCAGCGAAAGAGTACCGGGTTAAAGCTTACATAGCAACTTAAATAGTCAGCGAAACAATACCTTTTTCGACGTCCGATAACAGGATTTCACATAGAATAGACAACAAATTTGTAGTACCGCGGTTAGGTTAAAACACACTTTATTCACGACCGTTACACTCCGAGCTCAGAACGCTAACTGACTCGAATAAATTACAACACACGCTATCTATAGTACATGCAAATTACATAATTCCCGTGTGTACTACATCACATTCATTCTCTCGCTTCTACGCGCTTGCATTAGCATCGTATACACTACATTCCCTTCTTTGATCAAATTTAGCAGGAAGGCAGTTTTAAAGGCTGCAAAAAAAAACCCTAAATGTTCAGCAAAACAAAGTCTCTGAATTAAGCTAGACAAAAGAAGAAGAAGAAGTCCTAAACATCCAGGACAAAGTCTTTATAGCGCGCAGGCTGTCTTATAGTTCGGGTCGACCTCCGCACAGGCCTTTCCGCTGCGTTATCTTCCTTTTCGGTAGAACGCCCAGCTTGTACTTGGGAATTTTCAGATACTCCTGTAGCCCCTGGAATTCCGCTTGGCCCTGATACCTCTGTCGTCTCCGGAACTCTGCTTGGCCCTGGCTCATCTGTCTGTACTGTAGAACTTGCCTCAACCACTTGGTCTCCGTTGCCATTGGATACACCATCGTTGTACTTCTTTACGAACGCAGTGTTCCTTTTCACTTGCACACCAGCTTCGCTCCTAAGCGTTACCTCTGTTCCTGTCCTCTGAACCACCTTAAAAGGAGCAGGGTTGAAGTTGGTAGACAGCTTGTTCGTTTTCTCGGCTTTCAAAAGTACTGTGTCACCAACACGTATGCTCTTGGGCGTGGCACCTCTCTTGAGATCTGCATAAGCTTTGCCCTTTAATTTACTTGACCAATCCCGCTCTCGCACCTCTTCGCCTGGCACTCCGACCGTCTCTCTCCTTAACTCTGGCAATTTGGACCTAACCTCGTGGCCAAACATCATGTAACAGGGGGTAGTCCCCGTCGTCTGCGGAGTGGATCTGTACGCCATCAACCATACAAGCAATTCAGTTCTCCAGTTCTTTCCTTCTAAATGTGCAATCTGTAGACATTTAAGTAACGAGCGATTTTGGCGTTCCACCTCTCCATTAGCTTGAGGCCACAACGGCGTCGTCTTCCTGTGCTCAATACCATTTGCGCGTAAATATGCTTCAAATTCTTCGGATACGAACTGGGGCCCATTATCTGTCCTTAAAGAGAACGGAAAACCGAATCTGGCAAACATGGGTGCAAGTGCTTCGATGACCTTGGCACTTGTAGTAGACTTCAGAATAGCAACTTCTAAGAAACGACTGTAGTAATCGATCACCACCAAAATACTCTCTCCTGTGGGTAGGGGTCCCAGCAGGTCTGCTCCACAATCCTGCCAAGGAGCACTTGGAGGAAGAACGCGGGACATCGGCTCAGGAGGGTTAAATCCAGAAGTGACCTGGCAGCCATGACAAACTTTAAAAAATTTCTCAACTTCCTTGTCCATTCCCGGCCACCAAACTTTACTACGGAGCCGATACTTCGTCTTCACTATACCCTGGTGCCCTTCGTGTGCCAGCCGCACCACCCTGTCGCGCCGGAGCTTGGGAACCACAATCCTTGTGCCGCGAAGCAATAGCTCACCATAGACGCATAATTCGTCCTTGACTTGTGCATACGAGGGAAGTGTACACCGGTCCCAGTCCCCTGATCTCACGCAACTCTTTATTATCGTCAATTCTTCGTCAAAATAGGAAGCTTCTTCAATTTCTGTAGGTGATAGAGCAACGGGTATACAGCTTACAGCAATGGCTCTGACAAAGTCGTAGTATTCTCCATGGTCCACCTGATCCAAGGAGTTCAAACGGGACAACGCGTCGGCTATATTTGTCTTCCCTGGGCGGTACACCACTTTAAAATCGTACCCTTGTAGTCTCAAGACCCATCTCTCTATTCGGGCGCAAGGCTTCGAAGTGCGCGAGTAGACACGCTCTAAAGGCTTGTGATCTGTTTCCAACTCGAAGCTCTGTCCGGAAACGTACATGTTGAACCGTTCACACGCCCAGACCAAGGCAAGTGCCTCCTTCTCTGTTTGGCTGTAGCGTCGTTCCACGTCAGTTAGACTCCTCGACGCGTAGGAGACAACTCTCCACATTTCCCCCTGCTGCTGGGTGAGAACCGCTCCTAATCCAACTGGAGACGCATCGGCAATGATTCGCGTTCTGCAGCCAACCTTAAAATAAGCCAGTGTCTCTGCCTGGGTGATTAGACGCTTCAGTTCCTCAAAGGCTGTTTGCTGCTCTTTACCCCAGTGAAACACGATGCCCTTCCTGGTTAACTCTTGAATAGGCTTGGCCACGGACGCCACGTCAGGCATGAACTTAGCGGAATATTGGACAAGACCCATAAACGATCGCACTTCACTTGCGTCCTTGGGAGATCTAGCATCTCTTATAGCAGCAATCTTCTCTTCGGATGGGTTTACGCCGTCACTAGTCAGCTCGTGACCAAAGAACGTAAGCCTTGACAACCTAAACTCGCACTTGTCTCCGTTCACCGTCAACCCCACTTCACTCAGCCTATCTAACACCACAAAAAGACGCTTGTCATGTTCCTCCACGTCACACCCATGAACAATGAGATCGTCCGCAATGTTCGCAACCCCAGCACAACCCCTTAACACATCTCTAATGATCTGCTGATATTTCTCCGGCGCCGACGTTACGCCAAACATCAACCGCTTGTAACGATAAAGCCCCCGATGCGTGACAAAGGTAGTGATGTGGCGACTTTCCTCACTGAGTAAAATCTGGTGAAAACCCCACTTGAGATCTATCTTGCTGAACACCGTACTGCCATTCAAGTCGTGTAACAGCTCCTCAACGGTTGGAATTGGGTGACGCTCTCGGACGATTGCTTCATTTGCACGACGCATATCAACACAGACTCTTACGTCGCCACCGCTTTTGGGAACCACCACCAACGGCGAAATCCATCCTGACGGCCCCTCCGGCACTTCCTCTATAATGTCAAGCTCCAAAAGTTCATCCAGCTTTGCATCCACCTTCTCGCGTAACCCGAACGGTATCCTGCGTACCTGCTGCGCTACAGGCTTCACCGACTCATCAATGTGTAGCTTGAGCTCGTAGCCCTTCAAAAGACCAACACCACTAAACAAGTGCTTGTATTTCTCTCTGGCATCCCCGTCCGATCGCCCACCGTCAACACTGTTTGTCTGAAAAGGACCAATACGCAACAGGTTTAGCGCCTCGGCAGTCTCTCGGCCCAACAGCGTGCGACCATCGCCTTCAATCACCACAAAATCAGCATTACTTCCGTTTTCAAACCCAGCCAGCGTGACATCTGCCGTGAACGTTCCTAGGGTCGGTAAAGGTTCTGTACCACCATAAGCAAAAAGTTCCTTTGCAGATTTGCGAGATTCACAGTTAATCCCCCTTTGCTTTAACAACTCCCAGGTCTGCTGGCCCATAACATTACATGAAGCTCCCGAATCAATGAGAACATCGGGTACGTCTACACCACCAATGACCAGTGTTACTAAAGTGCTCCTTTGTTCCTTGTGATCATTCACCTGTTCCACTGAAAAGGCATAATCGGGTCTTTGCGAATGACCTGGTGTAGCGAAATCTCCTTTGTCTTCTTCTCCAGGGCTAGGTCTTCCAGTCACGAGGTTCGTCTCTCGCCCTCCGCGTCCACCTCGACCCAGTCCACCAGCACTCCTGCCTCCTCTGCCGCGTCCGCCTCTGCTACTCTCAGGTCCTCTAGATCCCGAATGGGTCCTGCTTAGCTGATGGAGTCGAGGGCAACTTTGAAGTGGCCTGTTTCGCCGCACTTCCTGCAAGTTTGACCACGCGCCGGGCACTTTTTGTCTTGACTGAAGTGTCCTTCTTGTCCGCAGCTAAAGCACGTCTTCGCTTTCCTGGGATTTTTGTTTCCATACAGCCTGCCACCCACTGCATTGACCTGGTTATCTGCTTGGTCGGTACTATATTGCTTCAGTTGTCGATCAACCGCTTCTTGGGATCTTGCAACACGCAACAATTCATCTAACGTAACAGTTCCTTCCTTTTCCAGAAATTTCCGGCGTAAATGGCTCGAATAACACTTGTCTATGAGCTGATCGCGAATGTAGTCATCCTCGCCGGCGCCAAAATCACAAGTCGCTGCTCGCTGACGCAATCTACAAACGAACTGATCAACTGTCTCTCCGATCCCTTGCGAAATTTGTCGAAACAAATGTCTCTCAAAGGGAATGTTCGCCTTTGGCACGAAATGGTCGTCCAACACCTTTAACGTTGCTTCAAAACTTGCATCTCCACCCTCACCAGCTAGTGTGAAATAAATTTCTTGCACATCCATACCAGCGACATGCAACAGCAAAGCACGTTTTTGAGCGTCGTTCGATACACCTTTCCCGGTCACATACAAACTGAACGCTCGCTTCCACTTCTTCCATCGCTGACTTAAATTGTGCGCCTCTCCTTTTGGATTAAATGGTTCCAATCCACTGACATCTAAAGTAACAGAAGTCATCCCAGAACCGCCAACAGCACCGCTTGTCGCGTTAGTTTCGCCCGATCCACCGCCTCCCGGCATCGCTGAAATAAATCCTTGACGAAATCCTCGACGAAATCCACAGCGAAATTTTCAACGAAACTCTTGAAACCCTCGGCGAAATCCTCGAAATATCCTCGTCGCCAATGTAGTACCGCGGTTAGGTTAAAACACACTTTATTCACGACCGTTACACTCCGAGCTCAGAACGCTAACTGACTCGAATAAATTACAACACACGCTATCTATAGTACATGCAAATTACATAATTCCCGTGTGTACTACATCACATTCATTCTCTCGCTTCTACGCGCTTGCATTAGCATCGTATACACTACAAAATTGACTGAAACAATATAGTGCACAAATTGTCACCTTATCTGCACAAAGACTGGCCTATGGTTCAATGCCATTAGAACCCGTTGAAACTACACCTAGATCTAATTTTCCTGAGTCAAGAAATGCTTTTTCCAAGGTACGATCAGCTAAGCTGAACACCGACGTAACAATATTAATCAGATTAATGCCTGGCACAGACTATTTTGGCGAAACCGCATTTAAACAGCGCATCACATACCTGTTGTCAACACCATGCGGAAATCACACAATCACACACTTTCGCGGCACTGATAAGGCTATCCACAACCACGCATAATCTTCTCACGTTCAATATAAGCGAAATATCATCGAATAACTCGGTCTATTAGCAAACAAACACCTCTGGACTTTTCTATCACACTCGTCTTATGCAAGTTCCCGGATGTAGAGTCACGCGCTGGGCGGCGAACACCTTAACCCTGATTTTCTTATGGAAAAAAACTAAGTCTTGGCCTGGGTCAACGTTCACCTGCAAGGTTGCTCTCACCTAATTTATTTGACTCCTAAGAGCCTGTTCCCGAGGCCAAAGACTTAGTGGTCACCTTAGATAAGCCAACAATATCGTATTTTTCTGTCTCAGCCCGGATCAGGGTCATGGATCCGTTTAGCCAAATGAAACCAGAATATAATACGATATTGGACGATGCAGACTCTGCCAATCGTAATAACTTTGTCCCATCTCAGAACTTTACATCATGCTCTCCGGGAAACTTTTCTCAAGGTGACCAATATCTAAAAGTGAACTGCTAAACGCCACCGAAACCAGCTGTAAGGCGCGCTCTGATGTCAAACTGTCACTTGTATTAAAGAGAGAATTGTGGGTAGGGACAAAACTATAGGGGCGGGGCGGGCCAACGGGGGGGAGGAAGGTGGGGAGGTGGGGGTGGCATTTACGTCTAGTATACATCCACTTCTATACAAATCTTTAACCAGAAAACAAGCAAAAAAAGGCGACATCAGCCGTGAAAAACACAGTAAACAAGCTAATATTACACATGGGAAGTCAGGTATACATATATTTATTTTTTTGTTTATTTTTATCTCCCAGCCCGCTCAGATGTTTGAGAAAATAATAAAAATCACTATCCAGTGGATAGCGTAGTTTGGTTATCCACTGGATAGCGATTTAACCAGCAGATAGTGTTATCCAGTCTTCCAACAACCGTGGCCACCAGGTGGTGAGGCGACCAAGATGCCATTCAGTTTTCTCCAATCTCGAAACATGTTTCCTTCGCCCGGTTGACTAACACTAATCCAGAGTCTTCCTCACCGAAGTGAAATATTCCTGAAAGTCGATAAACTGGACTCCAGGCTCGAGTTTGACACTGTAATGGCAGCCTGCGTGTGATTAGTGGTTGAAGTTGTGGTCGTCTGGTTTATCAAGGTAAGAGAGTCTATAGGGGAATCCTTGTTTACAATATTTGTCTCATTAGCATGGAGCAATTCGATCAGTTTTAGCTAGACTCCAGATCACCCGGCCACTTATTAGCATCTCACTGAATAAGAATAGCAACTATTGTTGTACAAATCAATGCTGGATGAGGTCAACTTGACTACCAGAGTGGAGTGTGATTGTAACTTTTGTACGTAGTTTGATTTATCCATAGCTTCTTTCCTATTAGTTTTATTGAATCTTATTTATTTCCTATATTGTATTACAATTCCCATATTATTTTGGAATTTTTACTTATATTTTATTATACGGCAAGGGAAATCCGAGCATTTTGATTGGTTCTTTCTTGGTCGGGATTTTAACATACGGACCGTTTCCAGGGAAACGTTCCAAGCCGTGAATTTTTTTTTTCTTTTCAAAAGCCGGCAAATTTATTCGCAGCTTAAACTTCTAAAAGAAAACATGTTAAATGCCCTTTTCCTTTGAATGGAAGAAGACGACGATGAATTAGCCAATAGTAAGACAAACGAAAGAATTGAGTGACAGCCTACCTACATCAGAGTTTGAACACCTTTGGTTCAACATGTTCAACTATTTTTGTAAATATATTTGTGTGCATGCATTTAAGCTTAATAAGCTTAATGAAGAAGAGAACGAGTCAGCAACAATTTCCAATTTCCTTCACCTCTTCACTTACATGTAACATGTAATGAAGACGTTTTCGTTCAACATACTAAAATACAATAATTAACTTTAAAAATCGAAAATAAAACTAGTATTGAAGCGTAAAGCAAAGGTCATGCACTAGTACACAAAACAAGTGAAAACCACTTAGCCCATTAACAAAAACGAATCCAAAAAAGATGCTAAGCGAGAGATTTTGGCGACTCCAATCCAGTTGCACTTGAAAGAACTGCATGGTGAATGTTATCCCCATACTTTGGCCCCCAATCCAGTAAGTTACACTAGTAAAACGGTCAGAAGATGTTCAATAATTGTTTTTCAAAAAAACAACTCAGAAAGAACAAGCTACCAGCTAGCTGGTAGCTTGTTATTTCTGAGTTTCTCCTGTCATCACACGCCGGAAGTCCTTTGAATTTAACTGACTGGAAGTGCGTTTGAAAGAAAAATATATAGCATGAGCCGAGTGCCATATAGTGAACCACTTACTATCCTAGATAGCTCGAGCAGTACTGGGGAATATTAATGGCCATCGGTCGTTTTTGCACGGACCTTGCTGCGCTTGGTCCATACTGTCACGACCTCGGCCCAATATTCCCCGGTACGGCCCTTGTTAGTAAGAGGTTATTATTTATTTATTTTATTATTATCATTGCTCAGTTTGATATGTACTGTATTTATATTAATCTGGCACATTCACGTTAAAAGGAATCCTACTCATTAGTGAAATGTGGATAAATAAATTACTGCTACTACTACTACTACTACTACTACTACTTCTACTACTACTACTACTACTACTACTACTACTACTTCTACTACTTCTACTACTACTACTACTACTACTACTACTTCTACTACTACTACTACTACTACTACTACT
>JAEMPF020001916.1:7500-14415 GCA_022496165.2 Catalaphyllia jardinei
AGGCACAGTCCGAGAAACTTCCACCAACACAAGCTGCCCTAGAGCAAACTGTAATGAGAGCCAACTATCTAGTAATGGTTTGGAATAACGACATAGTGCCCCAGCCCCAGCTACCATCACCAGATAACTTTGGCTGGAAGTTGGAGGACAACAAATGGCTTCCTGTGATGACTACTTTGCCACCAGCTCCTGAAGCTGTAATCCAATTGGTAAAATGTGGCTGTGTGAAAGAGAGATGTTGGAACAACAGATGCCAATGTCGTAAAGCAAATCTCAACTGCACTGACTTGTGTAACTGCTGCGATAGTGGAGATATTTGTGAGAACAGCCATAGTCCAAATGATGATCTCGATGAAGACGAGGATGTTGCGTATGAAAGTGATGATAGCAGTGGATAAAACAGTCGTATTTTCCCTAGAGCAAAGACTTTCAAGTGACCACTTACTGATTTGGTCATAGTGATATAGATTATTTATGTTAGAGTAGTGTCACTTTGGGTCTAAGGGATTGTAACTGGGTAGTAGTAACTATTAAGAAAGAGGATAAGTCAAAGATGGAGTTTTCTTTTGATAGAAAAAAATGCTTTCAGTATCAATATTAACACTGAGCAATTACGTAACAGTTTTTTGATTCTTCATACGCTAATTTTAACAGCGAAATGTTGTTTAGGTTATTACAAAGTCAGAATCGTTTCCATGAAATTAGCTATCATAGTTATAAACTCATGTCAGTAAAACTTTGTCGCCAGTTACTCAAGTGTTTTCAAAAAAAACAAACCATGTCTAGATCTTAGCCTCGTTCCCATGGTGACTTAGTCACGCGACCCTCTTACCACAAGATAACGCTAAGTTTAGATAACGCTAATTTTTTTTTGTTTAGAACATTAAGAAACATAATCGAAGAGATGTTGGCGTGATTTTATCACTGTGGTTAAAAGACACGAACTGTTAATCAATGTCGCCTCGTTTCCATGATAACTCGTCACGTGACCTCTCTTACCATACAGAGACATCTAAGATGTGACTAAAACATCACTAAATATGATCATAGTGAGTTTGGTGTGATTCTAATTTCATGGTTGAAAGATATAAGCAATTAACTTATGTAGCCTCGTTTCCATGCTGGCAAATTTAGGTCATTTTTAAAACCCCTTGTAACTGACCTCGGTGCAAGTTACAAAGGTGCCACCAAACTTTTTTGCATTATCTAGGGTCCAGATAAGATATCTAGATTAGTGGCTTGCTTGCTTCACGAAATTCCCACGGGATTACATGTGCTCCCAGACTAAATAGGGAGTATCGTGTCTACAGGAAGCCAGACGGCACAGTTCACATAACAAACGACCGCCAGAACTGTCATTATCACTTGAATCCTAGGTGTGTTAAGATGAAGCATGGCGACTTCATACCATCGATGCTCAACGTCCCACACATGCTTAAGCCAAAGCTGACAGCTGTTCATTGAGAATGGCTCACTAACGAGTTCGAGATGATTCTGTAGGAAAGACAGCAGAAATTAATTTGCAGTTTTGTATTTGAACTGTCTGGTCTCAGCCCTAAAGCAGTGGTCATGGCAAGATAGTTACCCTTCTGAATTAAAGAGCATGATTGTAGCCATTGAAAAAAGGTTCCCCAGAAATGAGAAGTCACCTTGCATTGCCAGAAAAGGTGGAGCAGTGTCTGCTTCTTCCTTACAAAAGGTGCAAAGATCATTATCTTTAATTGCAATTTTATACAAAAATGAATTTGTAGGCAGACGTCTATGAAGAAATTTCAATTGGAAAAAAAATAATATTGGTACTTTTTGTGCATGTTCTCGTAAGTTGAAATGTCTTCCTCATTGAGGTGGCAATCTCTGTACCATTTTGTTTGGGAAGCTCTCGGTTTTTCACTCTTTGTTGCAACGAGATTTCTGTACGTTAAATTGCTGGGTTTCTTCATTTTTTGGAAAGCTGTGAAAGATTCAACCTCAACAGTTTCCAGATTGTCGATATTTTCCTTGAATCTCTTCCTTATTGTCTTTAAAATTGCGATTATCCCGCTGAAAGCAAGTGGGCAACTTTTGCAATGGTATTTGTTTAAAAACTCTCTATAGGAGAGGAAACAGGTCTCGTCTTTTATAAGAGACTCGACTGTCAAAATTCCTTTGGCACACCATTCTCGAAAATATACAGGTTTGTGGTCAATTCTTATCAAAGAATTATTTCAGAGACGCTGTGCTGTTCTCTAAGGAAGAGATGTTATTATTAGAATTTACCCTGGCCCAAATCAGCAATATTTCGTTAACAAATATATCAGAAGTTTGAAAGTGGTTTTTCGTGTCCTTTTTGTCTAGGTTACCCAAAAACACAGCTTCCCCCCGTATCTGCCGAGTTCTAGGTCAAAAAAAAGTTTCCATTTTCCCATGTTTGTTTTATCAAGATATTTTTGATCCAGATGGTTTTTAAAGATTTATTGAAAGAGAAAAGATCAATCATTTTAAGTCCACCATCGCGGTACTCGTTAATTATGACGTTTCTTTTAATCTTGTCAGGTTTCCCTTCCCACAGGAAATGATAGAAAGCTTCGTTCAATTCTCTGATAGCTTGGTTGTTTGTTAGCAAAGGAGAAAAGACATTAACCAACTGGGAGGCGACTAGGCTTTTTAATATAGTGATTTTTCCAAGTAAGCTTAATCTTCGATACTGCCAGTTTTTAAGTATTTTGTGAACTTTTTCGGTTTTTTCTTCGAAATTCAAAATCATGGTTACTTCATGGTCTATTGAGAGCCTAGGGTTTTGATTTTGAGTTCTTGCCACTTGAAATCTTTTTCTGGACACAAGAGTTCTGAGCTTCTGGCCTTTGAACCTATCCATAACGCTTCGGTTTTTTTATTGTTAAGTCTGAGGCCAGATATCTTGCTGAGTTTTTCTATAACGTCGAGCGAGGCTTCAAGCGTGTCTTGTGAGCCGTTAAGGTGGCTTGGATAGTTTTTTTTTCTCTTTTTGTAGAGCTGAGCTTGTCCCTCGGCGCGGATATTTGATATACCGTTATGATACTTCACAACCCTTTTCAGCGCTAATCTAGCACTTTGGCCATAAAGATTTCTGCAATCCCCTTTTAAACTTACATTTGATTATCCCTTGATATAACAACCGGCCCCTAAAAGTGGTTCTGTAATGGGTCTTGTCGTTCACACAGTAGTAAATCGTCCGGCGCATGTGAACTTCTTCCTCGCTGAAAAACTCGAAACGTTTTAATAATTTCTTATTTAATTACAGGCCATGGTATTGGCCAGAAGCGTTGTAGTTGGATTCTTGCGCATGGTTTGACCGATATGTGCTGGGGGCAGTCAACAGTTTATTGATTAACATTGTTTTACTGAGGTGATTCTAATGAGTATACAAAACCTTAAAAGAGAATAATAATAAAAGGACGTTGTGGTTTACATTCTATTCAACTGTTACTTGATGTAGGAAACGAGTATTGGCGTTAATACCGGCAACCGATGAAACTGAGAACGCGAAGAGCGCTATTTAGAAAGTTGTTCTGATTAACTCTCTTCCGATGTTAAGTTTCCAAAATAATACACAATGCGGCCGAAGTTTTAAACTGTACTATTTAAGGCCAATGCCAAAAATTAATATGACCTTGGCCAGGACGTGAAAGGAAATCTATCACCTGATCGTCGAAGTATAGTGCAATAACTTACTTCCGTCTTAAACGCAAGCCTCAAGCAAAGCTGCCCAAGGTTAAAACTCTAAGATTTAAGGTCAATGCCCAAGACTGTTGCGGCTTGAACTAATCCAGAAATCAATATCATATTCGTTACGTCTTGGAAGGTAATCTATCACCTGACGGCTGCAGCGCAGAAGTCAGAGGGCCTCTTCATATGAGCCCGGTAAATCAGGGTCGCTGGGTTTCAGAAATCTTGCCTGGACACCCTTTCCTTCGTAAAATGTTTGATGTTTTTATATGAGAAACCTGGCTGGCCGGGTTACCGATATCTCAGTTTTTGCAACCGAGATCTTGGTAACCGGTAAGAAACTTTTGTTATATGAATACTCTAGCCCGAGTAACCGGTACGAAACTTTTTAGACAAAAGAGCTTCGCTTTCGCAACAGAGCGGCAAAAATGGCAAAATTTTTATCTTCTTTCTCTTTCCATTTAAGGAGTTTGCAAATAAGCTTAAAAGAGCCTACAAAGCTATGAGAGCCGCGAACAATATAAGTTTATGCTACACCATTTTGGTTAAATTGAGTTTCTTTGGTTTGATCTCTCTCGACCTGGCTGAAATTTCTCATATGAACACATAACAAAATTCGTCCCTATAACCGTTTCCAGAGCAGAGATCAACTTAAGATAATCAGTAGACCGAAGTAGTAGGAAGAAGTCTTTTTGACTGTTTCCTGGGACGGAAGGACTGAAGGTTACGCACTGCTTTTCTGAGGCGGTGTTGATTTACTCGCCCTGCTGACCTTTTTCTCTTGTCTCATTTCTTCTTTTTCTACCCAAAATAAAGGGAGGGGGAGGGGGACGAGCCCCCAGGCCCCTCCCCTACATCCGCCACTGATAACTACTTAATAACCGAGAGTGAGGTCGTTACGGGAAAATCTCAAACTAAGGCCTTGCCGTATTGGCCGAGTGAAGTCAATACGGTAGGTCGAGGTTTGAGATTTTCCCTTAACGACCGAACGGTGAAGATTATTAAGTTATTTATTATATTGCACCAACAACAAAAATAAAGCAAAAATGCCAAAGCTGGCTCAGCGAAGGTGACATTACATCCGGTAATGCGCGCGCTTCTCTGTCCATTCATCGTTTTCAACCGCAATAATCAAGTGAACTAAGGCGTCTTTCGATCTAAAACAATCTTTATTTTAGTCAAAATTAATTATAGTAAGTAAGTAAAATCTTTATTTAAACTCGGTTAAAAATCTTCAGTTATACTAATAGTATTTTAATTACAATTATTTGTAAAAATTAAAATAACTATAAAAACTGATTTACAAGATTGCCGAGTGGGAATCGGATGTTTTAAGTTTTAAATTATAGCTGTGAAAAGGTCATGTAGAATGTTAGGGTCACGATACAACAAGAAAGATTTCTTCAACATCTTTGAGAATTAAAGGGCACAGTCAATACGTAAAAAAAATTTCAACGGCCTCTTCTTGGATGTTGCCTTCGATTTCTCTCTCGCCAACTGTGGCATATATGCCCTGCAGCCGGGCAAGGTCTTAAGTGAACCAAATGCACTGCAATCAGAGTGTTAGTCAGAATTTCCTCTGAAATACTTTTTCAAACTTCTTGATGGTATTTGACCTTTTTTTGGGAAATGTAGAGCGACTCCAAAAATTAAATCAGCTTACAAGATGACGAAATATCCGGGCATGGGTTTATATAAAATTGCAATGTGATAACACTTAAAAAATTTACGCTTACATCGGCAGCTAGAGATATTTATTGAATTGTGAAAGAAGTTTCCTTCAATTTGTAGGGGACGAATTCTCCAAGCTTGTGCATACCATATTGTCAGGTTCTCTATCCGACTGCCGGTCACGGTCTCAAATAGACTAAATACCCGGAGTAGAAATTCTTCACAGAATTGCCACAGAAAGCCTCCTCAAAACGTTTTGAAAGTAGTTTTTGGAATCACTCCACTTAATAAAAAAAAACATCAAGTATAATCAAATAGTCTGAAATAATCTTTCAGTGAAAATTCTGTGAAAATTTCCGACTGTCGCGTATTTAGTCTAAGACTTTGTCTGGGTGCCGATATCGCTACAACTACTTGCAAGTGTCTCAAGGCATTGTACTTAATTTGGACGTCAAGAGAGCCTTGCTGTACACACCCCTCCCGCTACATTCTCAAAGTTTCTCACAATAGGAGATCATGCTGAAATTTTCGAGGAGCACTAAAAACAGAAGAGGGAGGGGAGAGTTGTGTGATTTAAAGCGTTGTTTAGTAAGGAAGACCGTTTTTAGTGCAGAGTGCACTATTGGGATGGTGTAGGGGGTGGTTGTTTACGTACAATTATTTCTCCTTTTTTAACTAGTTTCTCGTTTGTCCTAAGAAAGGTACATTTAATCTATTAATTTGGTTTTTCATTTTTTACTTTCTTTTCCAGGGCGTCGGTTGCCTGCTCTACTTCCTTGACGCATTCTGCTTCTTCCTCTTCAAGGTTTTTTCCTGTGTTTTTACGAATTCGTTTCACGTCTTCGGAGGCACTGGCTAGTTCCTCTGTCTAGTATTCCTTGACGACGAGCCTACCTGCTTCACTATTTTCGGCCAGTTTGATAACTTCTGGACGGCGTTTAAGCAACCTTCTCTTCTGCTTTTTCTTTGTTCTTAGTGGCTAAAATAGATTACTATCTTTGTCAAGAGTTCCGCAAAGTGTGGAGTTAAACGTAAATAGGCCCTTTGCAGCTGGGATCACGTGACCACAATTTTCCTAAAAACATATTATATATTAGGGGCTATAACATAAAGAACGCCAGAAATGGAGAAAGCATATCGAAAATACCAAAATGGCTCAGTTTGATGTCCCTAACATTAGAGAGTAAGTCAGGTGCAGTTTTTGAACAATTTAGAGTATATCTATGAAAATAGTCGCAGCAAACGTGGCCAATTCGATGCCTTCGACATGCTTTTCTCCATTTCTGGCATACTTTAAGTTGCAGCTCATAATTCTGTGAATAGTAGGTCACGTGATGGCTTAGCTGCAAAGGGCCTATCGGTCCTTGTTACCTGCAAACTTTAACCTTTCTGCTGCGGCTACTCTGCTTAGCTTAGCGGCTCTGTCGCATGCAGTTTGGGGAACGACGCCGGACGAAAGAGTTTCAACTTTCCTGTCCAGATAATTCTTAAAACGTTGGCGAATACGCCTGGAACAGTATCAGAATGAGTTGTGTTGTCTCCGCCTTAGGTTGGTGTTCT
>JAEMPF020001917.1:0-2500 GCA_022496165.2 Catalaphyllia jardinei
AAAGAAAACAACTTGTTAACTTTGATTATCAAAATGTAAATTCTCTTTGCTCGCGCCATCACTACGTCAACAGCTCGCGCTAGTTCTGTGTCTCCATGGAGTTATACAAACAGGATTTTTAACCAATCAGCGCGCGTGCTTTATTAGGACTGTTTTCTAATTAGCAATTAGACTACGAGCCCGAGTTTTCTACGAGCAGATAGTCAACGAGGCGCAGCCGAGTTGACTATCACTCGTAGAAAACGAGGGCGAGTAGTCTAATTGTTTTAGTATAAATTTACCGTAGTCTCATTGCATAAAAAGAAAAAAATGTAAAGTAACACGTAGAAAAGAACTGTTTTATTACGTTAGATCAGGTTCAAACGTGATGCGCGATGTGCACTGATGCGAAACTGATGACTATCAGCAGATAGTCATCAGTAATTTAGCCAATGAAATTCACGGATTCACAATAGACTACGGTAAATTTATACTAATCATATATATATAAATATACCTCAAAAGATCACCCAACAAGACCAGGATATCATTATCCACTCAAAAAGATCACTCCTCTACCACCAAAACTCACCGCTGACTCAAAAGAACTCTGACAGAACGTTTGATGTAACAATGGGTTCATATGACAGAGCTGAGACCTGTGAGTTGATCGGAGTGTATATGCTGTCTCTTATTGCGCCCAAATTTAAAGATGAAGTGAGACTTTACCGCGACGACGGGATCGCAGTATGTAAGGCCACGCCAAGGAAAATTGAAAAAACAAAGCAAGAAGTCAGCAATGTTTTTATATCTAATGGTCTTAAAATAACAATTGAAGCAAACAAAAAGGTAGTAAATTTTCTTTTATGTTACCTTCGACCTTTCAAGTGGAAGTTACAAGCCGTACATGAAGCCAAACAACAAATTACTGTATGTCCACCAACTGAGTAACCATCCCCCGGCATTGCTGAAAAACATCCCACAAAACATTAATAAACAGCGAACTAACATTTCATCTAATGAACAAGTCTTTAATGAAACTATCGCCCCATACCAACAAGCGCTCGAAGAAAGTGGCCACGACTTCAAGCTTAAATTCGATCCACAAGCAAATAAGAAAAGGCAAAGCTCGGAAAAGAAAGATCACCTGGTACAACCCTCCATGGGACAGCAATGTCAAGACCAACCTAGGAAGGAAATTTCTGCTCATCGTAGATAAATACTTCCCCAAGAACCACCCAATAAATAAGATCTTCAACAGGCACACCCTTAAACTCAGTTACTCATGCATGCCAAACATGAAAGATGTCATTTCATCGCATAATAAGAACGTGCTCGCCCAGGATGGCACTACGGCTGCACCCTTGCAACAACCATGCACGTGTAATTGCTGAAATAGGCCAGAATGCCCACTCCAAGAAAATTGTATACAAGAAAATGAAGTTTACCAGGCAACAGTTGTAATGGAAACGACAACGGAAAACTATGTCAGACTTGCCTCAAATTTCAAATTTATAACAGCATAGAAACCATCAGACATCCTTCCGGCACCCAAGCAAAAGAAATGAGACCGAGTTATCAAAATACATCTGGGACCTCAAAGACCAAAAGAAGCCATTTCACGTTAAGTGGAGAGTTCTAAGAACCTGCCAACCATCTAATAATGAGAACAAGAAGGCAATCTGTGCCTTCAAGAAAAGTATTTCATTATTTTCATAAAAGATCTAAGCAGCCTTAACAAGAAAAATGAATTAGCGAGCTCATGTTGCCACAGAAATAGGTTCACGCTCAAGTTCTTTCGAATAACATAACGTGTGTATTATGAAACGGTATGTGCTAACTACTGGCACGCGCACACATTTGTATTTGCATTATATCGCCAGCATTGCCAGTTAACGGTCATTCGCTAATTTTGCCTGATGAGTGTGGCCGCTCTTTGCCATATGAAACAGAGCTGTAGCAAATAAAGCGATGAGTACTATTTGAAGTTTGGTACTACATCAAAATAATAATATATATAAATATATACAAATATAAAAGAAGGAAATTATTACTAGTTAGTCGAGTTTCATGCTCTAGGCGATCATTAGACTGAGAGTTGTCTACGAGAAGTTGTTAGTTATAAATTTTTAAAATTCAAGAACGGTTGGAGGGATGCTTCTTCTTAATGGTTTCTACGAAAAACTTGTTTTCGTGGCGGCATTTCGTTACCAGCTCAGATTTCTTGTTTAAGAGGGAGGCATTTTGAGCAGCCAAGATACAAAGTTTTTCAGCTAAACATAGGTTGCAGTGAGATGGTTTGCCTTTGTACGCGCTTAGCAGAGTATTTTTGACAAAATTCAAGGTGTTTGGATAGCTGATGAAACACTGTCTTGAGTGTTTGATGTATCTTTTCAATCAAAACAAAAACTAAGGAGTAAACAGAGAAGTAAAATCGTCAAAATCTATGCTAATTAAGACCAGGTATCCAAACCTCCTTCATGGTTGTGATTTTCTTTGTTTTAAATTGTTGAATTATTAA
>JAEMPF020001917.1:10000-14410 GCA_022496165.2 Catalaphyllia jardinei
CCTTGCTTCTTTTCAGTATCTATACTGGAGAAAAAGACTCTTAAACCATGCAAACTCTTTCCTATTTTGTAGCAGCAGCTCTTGGTTTCTTTAGTGGCGTACCACAGCCTTGCATAAGAGCAGAAATGTCCAGACTGGTGAACAACGAAGAACAAGGTATTGTAACTTGTCAGTTTGCCCGTTTCAAATACACTTTAAGCTACCGGTACAAGTGCCAGAGGGCAGTCCCTCCATTGTGGCAGCCAAATGCCAACCTCTATGACACCAAGCATTAGTGTTTTGCATTCTAAATCAACTTCAATACGTAATTATAATTCTATTTTTCATTACATTTTATTATTTCTATGTACAAGATTTTTCTGGCACTGTTTCACAGGTACTTTTATTGTTCTTTTAGGTGCTCTTTTCGCTATTCTAGCATCTGCTGAAAGTTTGTGTAACTTTTGCAGTCAACTGATTTTTAATCCACTGTACACTTGGACTATAAATGAACTCAAGGGAAAATTTGTTGCTGGTATAACCTTTTTCATCAATGCTGGGATTTTGCTCATTCCTGTGGCTCTTATTGGGTGAGTACATCTTATTCAAGGCTGGGTCTGTCCCAATTCTAGGGAGTAGAGGAGCCAAAGGGCTCATCGTCCGTTTGAGTTGTTTCTAAAGAATGATTCCGGACTTGGAGTATTGTTAGTCCTCGTGGACAGAATGCCGGCCCAACCACACGTTGTAAACAACATTGCTACACTGTACTTTGTTTCTAGTATCGACTGTATCACCTGATGCTATGTGTACTGCATGTACTACTTGCAGAGTGTTCGGGCCAATTGGATGACCCTGCCAACATAAAGGAGTCTTTGGGTGGTGGCTTAGAAAAGTCCTGGAAAAAGGCCATTAGTCCGATAAAATTCTAGAAATCTGTTAAAGTAAACAAATATGAAGTGTGTGTGTATGGAAGACAGTAAGGAGAATCAACATTGAGATCTTGGGAGTATAGGGGTTAATGTGAATATTAGAGCCCTTGAAAAATCAATCCGAGTCCTGGAAATTTGTTTCTGAAAAAGGGTATGAACCCTGTGCATGCATTTATATCAATAATATTGCTCCTTTGTTTCTCTTCTGAATCTGCAGCTAGCTTTGCTTGATGCTTCATTTAGTGCATGTACTACCCGCAGTCAAATCCTTTTAAATCATTCAAAACTTTATATATCCAATTGGTTTACAAGCATAAATGGCGACGCATTTTGCACCCATGAACTAAGATACAGAGAGCCCTCAATGTTGTTTTCTGTGTTTCTTGTTTAAGTTTGGCAGTTTCGTTACTCATACCAGAGGTAAATCTCTGTGTCAATTTTTAAAAGTGGATGACTGCTTATAATAAGTTTACTGTTAAGCTAATTTATCTTTTTCCTCTTGTTTCAGGATTATTCAGAGGTGGAAACCTTCAAAACCTAAGGAATGTCCGCCTCTTATTGCCGATGAAGACCCAGTTTCGTAAAGATGATGTCAACAAGTGATGTCCTTGCATATATGCACTCGCACTTCGGAGCAGTTTTTCCAATTATTATTGCATAATGCAAATTTTCTGTCTCAAAATTCATTTTAGACATGAAAAGAAGAATTAACATTTAGCCAGAAATCGTGAACCAATCAGATTGCTTGAAACACCAAGATCACTCACTGAGTGTGTATATAGTAATTATTTTAATTATTTTGTGAAGTGCATACATGCATGAACTTCATCCTTAGATAAATTAAAATTTGAAATGTAAATAAATTCATATTAATTTTACATTTTAAATACTCAAATCCATTCGCAAAGCACACATTGTGTTAGTTACGGTATCAAGCATAGCAAGTGTAAAACAAATAGTCAATATTAAGTTTGTTTCCTTACTGCAATGGAACCTTTCGAAAAGGTACAGTTGTTTACAATTAATCGAATTTAGCACACAACAAATAAAAAAATTCTGAATGTTTAACCTGAGGTTTCTGCCTTTTTTACAGCAGTAACATCACTATCAGCTGGTAAGTTATTGTAAACTTCCGAACGAAACGAGCCCCCGAGAATAATGTCAAAAAACTGCTGCCGCTAATAAATCCTGAAAGGAGCAACCACTTGAAAGTAGCGAGCCCCGCCTCCAAAGGTAGAGAGCCCATCCTACTCCATTAGCTCCCCCCCCCCCGAAAGTAATAAGACCAAGATTCAACAATACATGTATATATTAATTTATATTTCCAAATGTTACGTATGGTAACTTACTTTAAGGAACCCTACAACAAATCAAGGGAAGGTATCGCCTATATCGCGCCGCTAAGCGTTGTGAAATGACAACTTGTGTTTCATCAGTTCATGTTGCGCCATGTTAAGACGAGCCCGTAGCAAAAACGTACTAACATAAACTCTTTAACTTAACATTGAAAGCTTTGATCGTTTTCAAACGAGTGTCAAGGGTGGAGTCAAAGTACAAGGTATTTTCCGCGCATCCAGTGTACCGCCGCCATCTTCTACTTTTTTACGACTAAAGGAACTGGGCCGGCCGATTCATAGCAGGTAGAAATGCCAAATGCATGGAACCTGAAATTTCCCGAATTTCCAGATAAAAGAACAACTTCGAGAGGTGGACTGAAATTTTCGAAACGAATTTCCGGAAACCTTTTGTTCCATTTCGACCTTGAATAGGAATTTCCGAAAATTAAAAGCAGAGGTGGAAGAATAAACCAATCACAATGTTCGTTTCCAGGCTTTGTGATTGGTTGGTTCTTCCGTTTGTGGTTACAACTATCGTTACCTTTTCTAACATACCTTTGTAATAAAAGACTAAAACTATCAATTCATTGCGTTCAACTATGAAGCGGGTTATGAAGAAGAATAGTACAGATGGTGCGGACATTGAGCAAATAAAGTGATCACTGTATCGATGGCATGTTTCTTGTTTTGCAATCCTTGCGCGCTCGCTACATCGCATCAGCAAGAGCGCACGCTAAAACTCTGTTCGGTCACTCTTGTCGCTTATCAAGAGCTTTTACGATTAAACACGTCGGTTAGAAGCAAAGGAATGAACCAATTAGATGTACTTAGTGCGCCAACCAAATTTGCAGGCCTAAGTTGACTTGACACGGGTACACATCCGAGTCTATGTACAGCTTTAATCCCAAGGCCTGGAGTATTTTTAAGTTTCAAAAGGCAAACAGTCATGATCACTTTTCACTGTTAATTCTCATTTTCACTACATTCAAATTCAACCTGGATGCCAGGTTATCTCGGAAAGAAACTATACTAAACAATTGGTTCATGCTTAGCGTGTGAAAATCGAGTTATGAATGCACGCAGGAAATTTAAAGAGCACGAAAATTGCTCGAGGTGATAGCCGACAAGAAATTTAGCTTCTTGAGTGATCGGTCTGAAAAGGCTGTTACTGTATAATAAGCACTTAATGGTCCCAAAGTAAACAGTGCACTTTGTTTTCCCGAGGCGAAGCCGAGGAAAACATTGACGTCGAGGGAAAACAAAACTCACTGATTCCCGCGGGGCCAGTCATTAAGTGTTTTGTTATACCTCCCAACTCAAAACTAGAAATAACTGCGAATAAATCATGTGCTTTAAGCATAGGTAGGCCAGGCTCACCGTGCGTGTCATGTACGGGTTTCATAACATGGTCAGATATAGAAAACATATGAGGCGAAGTTTAGGTCCGGAAATTTGGTAGAGAAAGGGAAATAAAAATCGATGAAAATTGCCATGTTTTGAGTTGACGTTGTCCTGGGCCGGACTATTCAAAGGCCGATTAAGCTAGCCCGGATTATTTCAGTTTTGTAACTTTTTGTCAGGTATTCCAGTGGCGGATCCAGACCTTGAGCTAAGAGGGGGGGGGGGCCTTAACTTACTTGCCCTTCTGGCCTTTTTCCCTTCTGTCATTTCTTCCTTGTTTGCCCAAAACAAGGGGGGGTGCGAGATCCGCCACTGTGTTCTGTTTATATTGTTTGCCCTCCAGTTTTGCGCAGTAGTAATCTCAAACTACACCAAACATTCGACTCAACATTCGTAGAAAGTCTTTTAGAAATCGTTTTGTTTTTCCGTATTTTAGATCTAAAATTCGCAAAAATTTAAAAAGTATGCGACAAAATTTCAAGTTATTCAAAGTGGATTAGTCTCAGAGGAATTCTATTGTTTCGGCTATTGTTTAGTTAAACAAAGAACTGCAAGTGAAGTATGATCCTCGCAGTAAATTTTCCAATTTAAGCAATTGGACAGAAGAAGCCTGAAAAAAATCAGTGCTTCAACGGGATTCGAACCCATGACCTCCGCGATACCGGTGCGATGCTCTACCAACTGAGCTATGAAGCCACACATTGGGAGCAAGGTCAATTTAATGAGTTCATATCTCCCGTAAGGAGTGAAATGATGTAAAGTGT
>JAEMPF020001918.1:7500-14406 GCA_022496165.2 Catalaphyllia jardinei
TGCTAAAGAAACTTGCTCATACAGTTCTGTTTCTCATAAATCAAAGGCATAAAGGTGAGCTCTGAAGTATGATGGGACTTTTTGTGCTCATGATTTATTTTTTTATAGTCACCGCTTCAAGCTTCAGGAATGACTGGTTATGCCATTCTCTTTTGAACCAATCATGAGTGGCATTATTTGAAAAAAGCATTACTTAAGAAATAGAGAACATGTACTGTTTCTATCAAGTTTTAGTATAAATCCACTAGCGTTCTATAACAAATGCCATTCTCTGATTGGCTATGCTACTCACTATTTGGTGATAGACAGTGAGTAGCGTAGCAGTGTGTGCTTGTTAACAATTATTAGCCTTTTCGAGGTGTCTGTGAAGAGCAATTAGATAAAGTTTTGAACGACTAATAGATTTATACTAAAACATTTAGATTATTCGCTCTTGATTTCTATGCGTTCCGCCCTCGTCAACTACCGTGCAGTAGAAATTTTGAGCTCATAATCTAATTGTTTAATAGAAACACAATTTTTAACCAATCAGCACAGGCATTTTCTTACCTAGGACTGTTTTGTGATGTTAATATTGTTAATATAGTTTAATGTAGCCGGCACGTGCTAGCATCACATTACATTGTACACTCGCTTATCACTGTTTTATGTACCGGCCAATTCCAAAACTGCCCATGCCCCCCCGGGCAAAGCCCCGGGCAATTGACTTTTTTGAAAAATTTTGGTCAAATTCCCCGCTATGTTGCCAGTTTAGACAGTCAAATGCCCCACCCGTTGAAGCTTCAAGAGCGTCAAATCCCCCACCCTCCAGGCATGTTAAAGCAACTGTGGAAACAAGTTCTGCAAAATTTTCAGCCAATACGAATTTCTTGTTCAGCTTGTCTTCGCTCCACACTTTAAACAAAGGCATATTCCACAATATAACTATATAAAACAACAACAACAGAAAAATCTACGTGGAATCGACAAGAGCAATGACCCTTGAACGCGGCTCACATGCTGAATCAAAGAATTGCGTAATCCTTTTACTTCCAACCGCTGACATATGTTTTGACATGAAAGTCAAATGCCCCACTGGGCGGGCTTCATTTTGGGTCAAATTCCCCACTATATGGAGCTTAACACGAGTCAAATGCCCGGGGATTGCCCGGAGGGGGGGGGGGATGGGCGGTTTTGGAATTGACTGGTACATTAGTTCGATCATTTAGATGTTTTCCCGATTTTGACCCCTCATTTCTATGCAATGTCTTCAAAAAACAAATCCAAAAGCAATACTAAATGCCCCTGGTGAGGAACGCCAAAAGACCTACACAATTTTGCAGAGAGAGGGAAAACACTGTGAAGGGCCCGAAGAACCATATCCTGATAGCGACAGCATCATGGATGACATGTCGCCCGTTGAAAAGGAGAAAACCCTCGCTCCTCTTCCTGGCAGGACGCCTTGCTCCAAGGCATATGAGCTTTGTTGAGCCAAGTCACAGCCCTGCAGCTCGAGTAACAAACCCTATGCTACACCATAAACGGACTAAAAATGCCCAAGGTTAATATTCGGGGCGGTGCCTCAACACACGAACCGTCTGCTCACGCCAACAGCAATGACAACAACTCCCTTCAGAAAGAACAGCAACCTCCATCTGGCCCAAACAGTGGCTCTGGCCATCCAATTTCAGGTACTGCTCTTGAAGCTGTAAAAGCTGGTGCCTATTTTGATTTTGTCAAACTACTTCCCCATCCTAGAGTTAAGCAAGGCATGTCTGGCGATGTTGTCTTTGGAACTGACGATCAGAAAGTGAGCGCTACCCAGAATATAACCATTGAATCATTCGACTCATGGCTCGAGGCATGGAGCATTCATGAGGCGCTCATGATGGATGTCGAAGCACGTCGTTACTAGGAACTTGTCTGCTATCGGGACGTGATTCAAAAAGTGAACAGGAAATTCGTGTGGAGCGCCATGTACAATTATGATGCCCAATTTCACCTCAGCTTAACTCTCAACACATCTGAATGCTGCGACACCACTGCCATGATGTTGTACACAACAATCCTCGACTCATCCGCCGTCCAGAAGGAAGGCGTCTCTTGCCAGCAATATAAATTGCCGAACCATCTGGTGCGTGATTGTCTTTTTCATGCGAAACCAGCGTTGGAGGAAAATCAAAGAGCGAAACTAACCCTTGTCAGCGCCTAGAAGCAAGCCAGCAAACTTACACCTGGAAATATGAGAAGTGGTTCACCAGTTCTGGCAAAGAAGGCTGCAACTTGTTCCAGCACAATTCTTGCCAACAAGGAACTGAGTGAAAGTGTGTCCACATTTGCAAGGATTGCCGGGCGGAGCACTCTCTGGCCGACTGTAAATATGTTACTGGACATTAAATCATCCATTAATATCGACACCTGGACGGACTGCTTATCACATTACCCTGATTGCTTGCTTACAAATGATTTATTACACAAGATCCGTTCCGGAGTAAACATCGGTTTCTCTGGAACCCGTAACAGTCAAGTCTATGATAACCATTATTTTATCAGCTACAACAAATTCTGAGGCAGTAGCAAGAGAGCTGGAAAGTGAACTGTCTCTTCATCGTAAGATTGTAAGATTTGACGACGGTATTGTATTGAATTATTGTTTATATTGTAAATGCCATTTAACTGCGTTCGACCAAGTGGAATGCAATCCTAATTTTGGGCTGTGACTCTGCAGAGTTGGTTGCCCTGTGTGAGGTTATATTCTGGTAAACCCACATTCCTGTAAGGACACAAAAATGGCCACCCCGCTTTTATTTATTATGTCACGGCATAGTTATTAACTATGGTTACAGCCAGTAAACTGGTACCATCACAATGCATGTGATGAACATGTGAGCATGTGAGCAGGCCATGTAAACTGTAGACTTTCTTTCCATGTGCTTTCGATCTCAGATGTAGCGTTGGATACTTTTGCCGTGGAATTTTGAGGCTGAGTAATATCATATTCAATAGTATGATTTATTTAAATGTTCGTTCGGGCTCACGAGGAGCTTGTTTATTTTATATGTTCATGAACACGATCGCCTAGGCTTTGGGATGTTTACTGTGGAAACAGCTGTAATTTCCGGGCTGTATTTGATTGCATTTGTTGATTTCGTTGCAATTTGCGACAGAAAAGGTCAGTCGTACCCGGTCGAATATTATTTGGAATCGGTGGAAGATTACTCTGAGGGCAAGTTCCATAAGAGTGAACCTGAACCAGGGAACGGAAATTTAAATACTGTGTATTTTGTTAGTCAGGCCAGGGGAAGTACTCGAATCAGTCGCATGGAGTTTGTTTACGATGAATGAGCACTCGATTGCAATTGTTTAGTTATATTTGAACTTCCTTCTTAGAATAATGTTCATAAAAATATACTTTTACAAATTAGCTTTTGCGCTTAAACATTACAAGTTAATGTGAGAATATTTAGCACGGAATCTGAGGCTGATGTAAATATTTTAGTCCTATAGTAAAGATATCAGTGATGTCACCTATTGTTATTAATATGCTAACCAGAGAAATATTGGCTGGTGAAACAAAGAGTTCTTTTGTTTAACGTTTTCAACATTTAAGTAACAAAAACAATGTTTGTAAACAAATATCTTCGCTATTAGACTTATGAGTCTATGGAAACTGGTGCCGTCATGCAACGTAGTTTGCACGGTACCGGGACCTCTTCAATCAGAATGGCATGGACTTTGCCTCTGAAATATCTTTCTGTAAAACCCCGGTTGTTGACGAAAAAAGGTTTGTTTTTAGAGGTTGAAAGTCAGCCAGGGAAAATAATTTAAGGCATCTGTATAAAAGTTTATACGGCATCGAACGCACTCTAATAATCTTTGATTACTACTAGTATATTTATATACACCGGAAGTTATAAAAACTGGGTCGGCAAACCTTAATTTTTTGCGTAACGTTTCAGAACTTCTCATGTCTAATATTAGCTTGTTTGCTGTATTGTTCATGGCTGATGTCGGCTTTTTTTGCTTGTTTTCTAGTTAGAGATTTGTATTTAAGTGGATGTAGACATAATTGCCACCACCACCCCCCTCCCCATCCTGCCCCGCCCCAGACCTTTGTTTTTGTCCCTACCCACAATTCTCTCTTTAATACAAGTGACAGTTATTTGAAATTAGAGCACGCCTAAAGCTGGTTTCAGTGCCGTTTAGCATTTTACTTTTAGATATTGGTAACCTTGAGAAAAGTGTCCCGGAGATCATCATTTAAAGCTCTGAGATGGGACAAAGTTATTACGATTGACAGAGTCTGCATCATCCAATATCGTATTATATTCTCGTTTCATTTGGCTAAACAGATCCATGACCCTGACTCGGGCTGAGATAGAAAGATACGATATTGTTGGCTTTTCTAAGGTGACCACTAAGTCTTTGGCCTCGGGAACAGGCTCTTAGGAGTCAAATGAATTAGGTGAGAGCAAACTTACAGGTGGTTTTTGTGCAGATAAGGTGACAATTTGTGTGCACTATGTTTCATTCAGTTTGTTGTCTATTCCATGTGAAGTCCTGTTGTTTATCAGACCGCGAAAAAAGTAGTGTTTTGCTGACTATTTAAGTTGCTAGGTAAGCAATGAAATGACACCACTTTGAAACTTCACCGGAAGTCAGGTTACTGAATAAATGTTCTAAAATGTGCGTCATTTTAAACTTTGACTTGTTGGAATGCTTCTAGGGATCATTAACCTACTGCCCAGCATCAGATAAAAGCTTTCAATCGGCCTTTGGACGAATGTTATTGTTTTTTACTGCCAAGTAGTACAATGAGTCATTATCTCTGCTAACCCGGTTTTCAAAAAACCAGGTGTATATATTCAATGATAAATTTAAATAAATATCGTCCTTATATGTAAATACCTTCAAATACAGAACAAAGCTTGTGTGGGCCTTTGGTTTCAACCAATCCCCCATGAATATGTATCTCCTGCAGTCTTCCGCATTGACGCGATACCGTACCTTGGGACTTCACAGGTGGATAACAGCGAGCGGAAAAGAAATTCAGAATGATATAATTGTGATCTGGATACTTCATTGTACAGTAACTTGCTTTGTAGTTGTAAAGAAAGGTAGGAGGCCAACCGTTAATGTCTTTTGGAAGACTGAAGAATCGTCTGCTGGTAAGTTACTAAATACACCACGTAACTTACTTTTTTCGCGCTTCGTTTTGCACGTGATTGTCGAACTGTTGTATGCGTAAGGATAAAAGACATCAGAGAAACCTGAGTTTTTCTTGCATCAAAGACGTGGCGTTGTTCTAAATTATTAAGCAGAAATGTTTAGTTTCTGCAGTTGTCAACGCTGTGCGCGATGTAGTGGAACTTGCGTGAATACAATTTAGGACAATTTACATGTACATGTCTAGCCTGAAACTTTGTTAGTTTTGAATATAAGTTTCACTTTCGAGAAGGAAAATTTATTTCCAGATTTGTGCGGAAAACTGTTCGCTAATATGGAGAGTTTTACGTCGCTGATTTAGTGCGAGGAAAGTGATTTTGTTAGCAGTGTTTGTGTTCTGTGCGTATAGTGATGGAAACAACTTTGGAGCGGTAAACAGCGGTTTTAAATTTACTTAATGCATTACTTTGTAATGTATTTGAGATTACATACTTTCCTAATTTTTTGTAAAAATCCTAACGCTATTAAGCTTATGTTTGGCACTAAGCTCGAGCTTATAGCATACAAGAGAATTTCAAAAGCTAAGGTTTGAGTTTCGCCAGGTGAATCCAGCTTTCGTGCTTTGTGTTCTAAATGTTTTAGTAATTAAGGCCTTTGCTTTCTTTTTCTCGCCACTTGTGTGAGAGTCCTTCTGGGGCGGATCCAGGATTTGACGAAGGGGGTTCGGATAAACGCCCGCCGAAGGCGGTAGCGCCCAGGGAGGTCCGGGGGCATGCTCCCCCGGAAAATTTTTAATTTTAGGGCCTCTGAAATGCGATTTCCAGCGTTTTCAGGAGCAATTTGAAGTGGTCTAATCGCTCTAAAGTCACCTCCATTTTTGTGCTAACTGCAGTAGTTTAAAGGATGAATTTTCTTGACACTGACAATAATCGAGACGGATAGACATTTTAAATTCATTCAAATTAACAATTCATGATTCCTCAAAAATGGGATCAGCCAGCAACATTCTCCGGGGTTGCTGTTCTGCAAATTTCTGGACAACAGCATCATAATCTACAGGTTTCTTGTGGTGAATATTCATGAGCGCCAAGCCAGACAGTCTTTCTGTCGTCATGGTGGTCCACAGGTAGCCAGCTTCAAGGTACTGTTTGCCCGCTCGTTGTCAGCTGAAGTCACTGGAATAGTGCATGCAATGCGCAGCAAACAGTGGATGTTGGGGAAAATGTCTGCATCACAGGCCTAAGATAACAAAAACAAAATAGTTCAGTTTAATTTGAAAGGCGAACAATTACATTAAGTAAGTTCTGCACCTCTAATGCAGGTTGAAGTGCGTCTGTTGGCTTCTCTCTGACTGCCACTTTCTCCAGAGTTTGAGGGTTTGGCAAGTCTGAGCTGTACATCTCTGAAACCGCATCAATGTTTGCATGTATGCGTGACACGGTGATGCTTGGAACTAGACCAAGTAACTGCACAGCAGTCTTCTGAGTATTACCAAATCTAGAACAATTCAAAATATAACCACTGATCAGAATTTGCGTATTTGTACTCGGTTGTACTTTGTGTAGTGTGACTGTTATAACTGGAGAAGAGTAAAGGAACAGCTATGTAATCTGATCACTTGAAAGGGAAACCCGTCCTGAAGGTCGTCTTATTTTGCAAACAACATATCTAAAATGTCATGAAGACCTGATTAAAACATAATACCTTGAAGACATCTCTTGTGTAATATGATGTAACAGAGAATTAACTCTGAAGTGTAAA
>JAEMPF020001919.1:0-5000 GCA_022496165.2 Catalaphyllia jardinei
TCTGAAAACAAAACCAGAATTAATATGTTGGGTCCTGTAAGATCTTGGTAAGGGTAAATATTTGGAAGTGAAGAATGATAATCGTAGTAAACTTTCCAATTTAAGCAACTGGAAAGAAGCCTGAAAAAAAATCAGGGCTTCAACGGGATTCGAACCCCATGACCTCCGCGAATACCGGTGCGATGCTCTACCAACTGAGCTATGAAGCCACACATTGGGAGCAAGGTCAAGGTCAAGGTCACACATTGGGAGCAAGGTAAATATTTTATGCAGCTCTTTACAAAGCAAAAAGAAAAATAGAGAAACAGTTGCAAAGTTGGAATTTTGCCTCTCGAGTCGTTAACTTGATAGAGTTCTTTTAACCGACAGAAAATTGGGTCTGGCTGAACCAAATTTAAAAAACAACACATCAAACTGTTTATGTTCACTAAGGGACTGTAAAGCAACTTAAAAATGAGTAAATAAGTTATCCTAATTGCGTTCGACGAAGTGGAACACAATCCTAATTTTGGCCTGTGACTCTGCAGAGTTGGTTGTCCTGTGTAAGGTTATTGTCTGGAAAACCCACATTCCTGTAAGGGCACGAAAATGGCCACCCCGCTTAATTTTTGCAGGGGCATGTCACGACATAGTTACTAACTATGTCACGGCATAGTTATTAACTATGGTCACGGCCAGTAAACTGGTACCGTAACTGAGACATGTGATAATACATGTGACGAACATGTGAGCACGTGAGCAGGCCATGTAGACTTTGGACTTTCTTTCCATGCGCTCTCGATCACAGAGGTAGCGTTGGATACTTTTGCCGTGGGATTTTGAGGCTGAGTAGCATTATTTTCAATAGTATGATGTTATTTAAACGTTCGTTCGGGCTTACGAGGAACTTGTTTATTTTATAAGATGCGTCAGAGTGAACCTGAACCAGGGAACGGAGATGTAAATACTGTATTCTTTGTATCAGGCCATCGGAAATACTCGAATCAGTCGCACGAGTTTGTTTACGATAAACGAGCACGCGATTGCAAATGTTTACTTATATTTGAGCTTCCTGCTTAGAATAATGTTCGTAAAAAATATACTTTTACAAATTACAAGTTAATAATGTGAGAATATTTAGCACGAAATCTGAAGGCTGATGTAAATATTTTAGTCCTATTAAACTTGTGAGTCGGAACCTGGCGCCGTCACGCAACGTAGTTTGTACCGAGACCTGTTTAATCAGAATGGCATGGAATTTGTCACTGAAATATCTTTCTTTAAAACTCCGGTTGTTGATGAAAAAGGTTGGTTTTTAGAGGTTGAAAGTCAGCTTAGGAAATCATTTAAGGTATCTGTATAAATGTTTATACGGCGTCGAACGCACTCTCGTAATCTTTGATTACTGCTAGTTGCTGCGAAACGAGCGTAGCGAGCGAGCAGCAACATAAACAGGATTTAAGAAGACATATAAAAGGGAGTACGAATTCTCGAATTCTTCGCTTTTTATCAGAATGCATTGCGGCTTTTTACCAAAATGCAGTGCGGCTTTTTACCAGAATGCATTGCGCCTTCTTTTAGAATGCATTGCGCCACGACTGCTCCTGACCACGAACAACACGAGATTGTGACACCGTTGTGCTGGCGTCCTTTTTCGCGTGGATTGCAGTTGAGAAAGGTTAGTGGTTATGGTTTGCTTTAATTTACCTGCATGTAAAGACTGTAAAGCGATGTGAGCGATATCGTGCTTGGCTTTCACAACCCTTGCTGTTGTCGTTAATGCAGAATTATCTGGACGATTCGATTAATTGTCACACAATAATTTAAAATTTAAAATTTCCTAGCAGTCACGCATCCTTCGTCAAATTCTTAATGAAGAGAAATCGCCGGTACTTAAGCTTGTAGAATAATTAAAACAAACGAGAACCGTAGAACACGCTAATTTATATCTTCTGCGATCGATTTGTTTCCATCTAAACATGAATTTAAGCTAAAACTTCAGCATTTTCACATAACGCCACGGACGCGTCCTCACCGCTGGTCCTTATCAGAGTCTGTCACATTCCATTCTAGAGACATGTGCGTATCAGTTCAGAATTTATAAGTCAGCTTTCTACTCTTACAATTTCCACATCTTTAGTTAATTTGGATTTGGTAAAGAGGAGGTTGATGTGTATCAATTCATGTCCAAACAGTTAAGATCACCATGTGCTTTAGTCACGATCACCAGCGATGCGTCATATGTATTAATGTGTCATTGTTGTTTTCTTGCAGACAATTTGGAAATCTGCGCCACCAACAACACGAGGATGTCATACAGTCTTTTCGCGTGGATTCCACTGAAATTTTGTTTTGAATTACCTGTAAAACGATGTGCAGGAGAGCGTGATTGACTTTCACAACTCTTGCTTTTGTTTTTAATGCAGTACGTAAAAGTTTGTAAAAATCTAATCGCCCGGGTCTGGACGATTAATTATCACATCTTATTTTAAACTTAGTATGTCATTTCTTAGCAGTCTCGCTCCGTGGTCGAATTCTTTAATCAGATGAAGAGAAATCGACGTTACAAAAACTTGTAGAATAATTAAAACAAACGGAAACTGTAGAACACGTTTATTTCATATATGCTACGATCAACTCCTTTTCATCCAAACATGAATTTTAATTTTAACTTAAGTTTTAGCAGTGTCACATATCCGGCGATCGACTAGCCTGCGAACGCAGACGTATTTCCGGCTGTCACTGGTGCCGCCAGCAGAGACAAGCGATAGCCGGAAATATATGAATGTTGTGCCGCGTAGCACTACGAGCACAAATGATGTAACAGAGATGTTACATCAAATGGAATATCCCTTGTTGATGTAATTAATCTCTGTTACATCATTTGTGCTCATAGTGCTACGCGGCACAACATTCATATGTACGCTTACTTTCTCTTCGCCGCGATTCACCATCTAAATCGACCCCGACTTTCTCTGTCCGACCTCGTGGCTCAATCGGTAGAGTAACGGTAGATCTACTCCGGAGGTCGTGGGTTCGATTCCCACCGAGGTCAAAAGATTTTTTTCTTTACCTCTTGTAGTTCCCTGATTCCCTTTACTAGTGCTAACGCTCAGTGGGTTATTCATGGGTTAAATTAGCACTAAAATTTACACTTCACGTTAATTCTCTATTACATCATTGATAGCCGGAAATAGTTCGCAGGCTAGCGATCGACGCATTTTCAATACTGTGAACACTCTAGACTTAATGCGTACTTGTACAGAAGTTATAACTGAAATTTCTGCTCCTACAATTTCCACATCTTTCAAAATTCATCTTCTGGATTTTCTGGTAAAGTTGGGGGCGGGGGGTAGATGTGTATCCTGTGTGTGTGTATGTGTATGTGCTTTATTGCCTCGATCCCTTGTCACGCCTCGCCATCGATTCGTCATGATGCATGAGGTTGATACATACAAGGACAGATTTTAAGTTACACACCACGACTTGACACGACTTAAAGAAATAAAGGTTATAATGTAAGACTTGGAACGCGCAGATAGATCAATGACTACGTAAAATATGTCATTATTAACAGAATGAGCCGCAGCATTGCTATCTTTTAGATACCCTAGTTGTACATTATATGTTTGGTGAGGCATGACATGCTTGTAAGTAGTACTTTATTAATTAATATCTGTCACCGGAATCATGTTATTTTGTTTTATGTTTGATATGTTATGCTGATTTGCAAACGGAGAACATCAACACCTAACAATTGAATTTTCTTAAACTAAAAAGACAATTCTCAAAATTTCAATAATCCTGAGTACGTATGAGTGCATCATACGTTTGGTATCTACAGTTATTACGGAGCTTAACCAGCAGACATATGAGGCAACTACCATGCCATGATAATTGCCGGTTGAAAAATCTTGGGAGAGTAGACCATAATCATTACAAAAGGAGTATGTTAGCCAGAAAAGGAGCGAGCGTGCTTTTGTCCGTACAGACTCCGGGGGAAGAGGGGAGTCTCAAGGTAACCCTTGCGGGGAAGCTCAAGAATGCCATCTATTCAGTCGCAAGTGATACTGCGCGTTTGCCCAATCCGCGTTTTCCTAGCGGGACATAGCATGAAAAGTGTACCAAACATTTGGAAAGAAAAGGGTTCTTTCAAGTGAAGAGATTGTTTTCTTAAAGTGCTACTATGATGAAAAACTTCACTTCTTTTTCTTTCTTCAGATTTTAAAAGCGTGTTCGTTTGACACCTCACAGGCAAAATCTTAAGCTTCGAATTTTATGCAAAGGCTGTTTTCTTTGAGTGCAAGTTTAGGATTTCACGGTCCGCCATTGTTCACGTTCAAAACTGACCGGTGGGACTTCAGAGGGTTGGATCGAGAATAAGATGACGTCAGACTCACAAGCTTAAAATTGCAGCGAGTAACGCATGTTTATTGTACAACCAAGACACTAGTTTAATAGTGAAGGATATTTAAAAAGAGACAAATAACTTGCTGGGAGTGGTTCATTACATCGGATGATCCTTGCTATTAATAAAGTCTACCAGTAGTTCTGCTTTCGCTTAATCCATTTGTTCCTCAATCAACTTTACTCAGTATATATAACTCACTAGTTCAACCCCATTTTGATTACTGCAGCCTAGTTTGGGGTAATTGTGGTAAAACATCATCTGACAAGCTACAAAAACTGCAGAACCGTGCTGCACGAGTGATAACTTCATCGAGCTATGACGCTGATGTTGATTCCTTGTTGCACAAACTCAGCTGGAAAGATTTAAGAGAGAATGTCCCCGAAGACCACGTGAAATCACAAAAATGTGGCGCAAGCTTGAAAAATTGATTTCCCTCATCTTTTCCTAAGAGATACTCCATTATGAGTTAATAAACGTGGTGTATTTGTTTTGTTCAGATCTACTTTTGTTTTCCAAAAAAATTTAAAAAATTGTACATGATGCCAACTGCTACAAAATGGTGGACATTAAAGGGCCGAGTATCAACACAAGAACTTCGCTCCTGAAAAGT
>JAEMPF020001919.1:10000-14397 GCA_022496165.2 Catalaphyllia jardinei
CCGCATAGGAAAAACGTGTCTGCATCAATACGCCAGGGACGCTTAACAGAGAGAAGAAAAGGAAAAACCTTGTGATAAACAAGTCATCTTTCTTTTAATGGCGGGAACTACTATTCTCAAACATCCGGGAATCTCTAACTAAGGGTTTAACAAATAAGGGCATGTCGCACAACATGTCACACCCTCCGCAACATATAAGATGACAACAGCTAATGAAATATGAACACCAGTAAACAATAACACAAACTTATTAAACGGTGGCTAAGAAACGACGATAACAGAAGCTTGCACCCTTAACCTTAGTAGATCAGTTAAAAGTTCACCGTCCCAGTTTAAAGCTCTCACTGTTTATCAAGCTACAAAGTCTTTAAGATATGAGGGCCTAGTAACCAATCTTCCGGATTGTGTTCTGACTTCAGCGGCGGACTCCTGTGTCTCTTTGCATGGGTCAGGACGCGGTGGATCCCTAGCAGGTGACTTTTCACAGGGTGTGTGTGTCAGGCTCTTTAGAGTAGCTCGGTACTTGTGGCAGTTCAGTGAGGGTCGATCCCGAGGGCGATTCACTGGCTGCTCTCGCATTTCTGTACTGGGTCGGGGTCTGTACTTGTTCACTGATAGTTTCCCAAGGGGGTGGCTCATTGGTCTTTCGCAGGTGAAACCTGTTACGCCTGTACGTGGATCCGTCAGCCGTCTCTATCTCGTACGATCTTTCCTCAAGCCTTTCAGCAACCATACCCTTCTTCCATTCCTTTTGTCCTAGTTGAAATGGTTTCAACCTTACAGTATCTCCCTCATGCAGTGGAGGTAGGTCTTTGGCGTGCGCACTGTAATATCTAGCTTGCCTCTTTTGAACATCCTTCAGCCTCTCTCTCTCTCTCTTGATTGGTACTTAAGGATCTTGGTTCCAGGAGAGTGCTAGTGGCGGGCAGCAGAGTCCTTGTCCTTCTGTTCATGAGCCGTTGGGCGGGGCTACTGCCAATACCTTGTGATAGAGTATTGCGTACCGCAAGAAGTCCCAAGTGAAAATCGTCGCCACCTTTAGCAGTCTTGCGGAGCAGTGTCTTAGCAGATTTGACTGCTGCCTCAACCTTACCAATTCGCCTTACTGTTGTAAGGAGAGGTTACCATATGTTCAATGTCCCATTCCTTAGTTACTTTTGAAATTCAGCAGCAACAAACTGAGGGCCATTATCACTGACAAGCTGACATGGACTACCGTATCTCGCGAAATGTGCTTTGAGCTTTCGAACTACAGCCCCAGAATTAGTGGTACGTAAGTAGTTGTATCGGCCCGACTACCACTCAACTCGCGCTCTGATTGGTTGTTTGAGCCCTAATTCTTATGCAAATTAATTCTTTGCTTCGCTTAAATCTTCGGTTATAGTTTATATCGTGTTTCCTAATAAATCTTCGCTCTGATCGGTTTTGTAATCTTCGGTTATAGTTTGTTTTTATTTTACAAACTTAAATTAATTCTTCGCTTCGCTTAAATCTTCGGTTATAGTTTGTATCATTTTTCCTAAATCTTCGCCTCTAGTTTGCTTTGCCTTTGCTAAACCCTTCGCTTTCATCGGTTTGCTTAATTTATATTCCATGTCCTTCGCTTTAACGAAGCGTTTCCTAAATCTTCGCTTATATAGTTCGTAGACCATCGCTTCGCGGTTTGTTTACCTTTGTTAAACGTTTGCTTTTAGTTTCATTCAATTACTCATATGACCTGTTTTTATTTTAAATCATGTTTTATGTCATGTTTTTATTTTCGTTTTAAGTTTTAAGATCCCTTTCAAGTTGTCACATTCTTCAGCAAATAGATCAGGTGAGGAAGAGAGACAGTGGGTTCGGTTTAACATAGTCATTAGAAGAGATCGTTTGTAACGGGCATCAACATGGCTTTGATAGTGGAGAAGTAGGCTTTTAATCTGTTGTTTTCCTGTGGACACATGTTTTCAGCTGTTTCCCAATCTTTATGAGTTCCATTCCGGTGAAAAGTAATTTATTATTATTTGCAACTTCCATCGTAAACCTGATTGCCGCGTGTGCTTCGTTTAATGTTGCCAGGAAAGCCGTAGTAGTTGAAATATCTTTTACCGCGGCTAAGGTGTCATCCAAGTATCTCTTATAAAAAGAAGGTAACTTATCTTCGCTTTCTAGTTTCTCCTCGATCGAACACATAAATGTGTTCGCCATGAGTGGCCCAAGGGGTGACCCCATCGCTAAAACTGAAGTAAAACTGAAGTACCCAGAGAATCTTATTAATTCCACAATAACTAGATTCATCGGATCTTGGAAAGAAAATCAACAGCGATCTACGCCCAGTGTTTACAAGCAAGAAAATTGCCGACGACATCAAAGTAGCAGAGGCCAAACCACCATTAATAAATCAACAATGCGTTGTCTATAAATTCAAATGTGATCTGTGTGATGCGGATTATGTTGGCTATACTCGCCGACATCTTTTTCAACGCATTGAGGAACACAAACACTCTGCTATGGGAAAACACCTGCGTGACGCCGACAATCAGAGATAGATATGTCATGATGCTTCTATGATTTCAATGGGTGACTAGGCATGTCTAGACAAGTTCATTCAATCTTATTTCTCATTGGCTGCCAACGAAGCTGACGCTCAAACTTTTTTCTGATTGGTTTGTTGATGTTATAAAACAACGCTGAATTTGTGGAGTCTTGGGACTAGTAGAGTCGTCACGTGACAAGAAGGCAGTGTACGATCGAGTCGAGTTGAGTTCTTGCTATGTGTGTGTTAACTCGGAGTTTGTGCGCGGTTTATGTATTAAATACACCACATTTTTGGCGACGAGGAACGTGATCGAACGACCACGACCAGATAGACTAGAGTGAAGCGAAGTCTGCACGGAAAATGCCTACATTTGGGAAATTAGACGAATACAACGAAACGGAAGATTGGCGCCATTACATTGAGCGACCGACAAGAGAAGATCCATTTTCCTGGTTAGTGTGGGAGCCAAAACCTACAAGCTTATACGAAGTCTGGTCACTCCGGAAGATCCGAAGGATTAAAGTTATGAGGACTTAGCGAAACTCGCCCAGGAACATTTCATGCCCAAACCTTCTGCTATTGTCCAACGATTCAAGTTTAACACTCGCACTCAACAACCAGGTGAGACCATTGGCATGTTTTTAGCTGAGTTGAGGCACCTGACCGAACACTGTGAATTTGGAGCAACATTAGATGAAATGCTACGTGATCGGCTTGTGTGTGGTGTTCACGACAGCGGAATACAGCGTCGTTTACTAGCCGAACCGAAATTAACCCTGAAGCGAGCTCTCGATCTGGTTCTCGCAATTGAGGCCGCGGATAAGGTTGCCAAAAGAGGGAATCTCAACAAGGGGATACTCCGCTCAACAGTCGATTTCAAAGTGGAAAAGGGTGGCGAAATTAATTGTTATCGCTGTGGCGGTAATCACTATCCCAAAAGCTGTCATTTTAAGGATGCGAAATGCTATGCTTGTGGAAAGTTAGGTCACCTATCTCGAGTGTGCCAGGCCAAAAAAAAAAGGGAAACTTCCACCTCCCAGTAATAATAAGAAGTCGGACACCCCACAGGATACCCATTTCCTATAGGGAGGAGAGGAGGCAATTGGAAGAGAACAGGGTGTGGGTGCATATTCTTTGTTTACCCTTGGCAGTAAACGACCCTCACCATACAAAGTACAGCTGAGTGTTGGTGGGCAAACACTAGAAATGGAAGTTGACACAGGGGCTTCATTATCAGTGATTAGTGAGGGCACCTACAAAAACCTTGTCTCAGAAAATAGGGCACCCCCATTGGAGAAATCAGGAATTGTCCTTCGTACATACACTGGGGAAGCCTAAGCCCGAAGTGGTGTGTACAGTTGACGTAGATTATGAAGGGGGCAAATACTCCCTACCATTGTTAGTTGTAAGTGGAGAAGGCCCAGCTCTGTTAGGAAGGAATTGGCTGGAAGAAATTAAGCTAAATTGGTCAAGGATTAAGCGACTTACTGCACATGACAAGCGACTCGGAGAGATTTTGCAGAAACATGCACAGCTATTTGGGGAGGGTCTGGGTACCCTACAGGGGACAAAGGCCAAAATCCATGTGGATCCCACAGCCACCCCCATTTTCCATAAAGCTAGACCAGTGCCATATGCTCTCAGGGAGAAAATTGAGCAAGACCTGGAGAGACTTGAGAAGGCAGGGACCATTGAACCTGTCCAATATTCATAGTGGGCCACACCCATTGTCCCAGTCATGAAGATTGATGGCACAGTGAGAGTCTGTGGAGATTACAAGCTTACCGTCAATAAGGTCTCATAATTGGATGGCTAGCCTATTCCCAAGCTTCATGATCTATACACAAAGTTGGCAGGAGGTCAAACGTTTACTGAGTTA
>JAEMPF020001920.1:0-2500 GCA_022496165.2 Catalaphyllia jardinei
AAGAAACCTTTCCCAAGTATTACAAAGCGTCAACTTACCTGGATTCCAAAGTGGCTGCACAGATAGAAGTCAAACTCGTATGGATGTGTGATACCACTGTCTACAGTGGTGCCTGGAGGTACATTCTGAGCTTTGCCTGATGCATCCCGTCTGTCTTCACAGAACAGTCTCGTGTGATGCCGCTTTTGAACCACAACAAAAGTGATTCCTGGGTGATATTCCTTTTCCAGCATCATACAGGCCTCCTGAAGAGCACGCACTTCATGAACCAGCACTTGGTCAAACTGACCCTCGCTGACTCCATCACGATAAAAAATGATTTTCGAAGGCTTTAGTTTCCTGTTGGCCTTGTAGAACTCGATAAGCAGCTCTTTCACCATAGCAGCCAGATCATTGATAATTTCCTGGGCACCTCTTGATTTCTCATGTCTCTGCGCTCGAACCCGTGCGCAGTACTTAGTTGCATTTGCATCCATACTGGCCACAACAGCAGCGATAGATGGAATCCCATTTTCAGTGGGAGAAGGGTGCGTTACATCAGCACCAAAAATGATAACAGGTTCTCCAAAGACCGGTGACTTCTCGGACGGATCAATAACATGATTGACTCCACCTAGTTTGGAGTTTATCTTCAAAGAAATATTGGCACAGACTTGAGGTTTTGCTTGTTGTACAAGTTTTGACTGAACACACTGGGTTGGAATTCCAATCACATTGTCGCCAACCCGTTTGATCTCAGAGTAAAGATCTTTAGATTTCTCTGGCAGAACAGCCATGATAAGCTGTAGTTCGGGATGGTCTGCTGCCCATTTGCAAAACAGTCTTTCCACCTAATCAAATAAACAAGTAAAAACTTCAATCTTTCAACACTGGTTAGTCTTCAATACTCTGACAAGCAACTAGTTATAACTATACAGTTTGCTGGAGGACCCTGTTGATGGCTTCTTTAGGTGTTTTCCTTTACGAGGGCAGGCGTTTAAAATGGTTTTGCTTTGTTTTGATTTCGTTTGTATTTGTTAGATCTCTCTTTTTTCTCAACGCTAGGTTTAAGATGACGATGGTTTTTTGGAAGTGTTTTGTGTCAGTCTTGTCGAATTGAATTTGACAAAAGCCACTAAAAACCTCTGTACACACTAGAACACTTTACGAAAACAGAATTCTTACGTCATTATCCCTCGCATATTTCACAACAGTGGGCTCCTCTGTCATTCTCATTCCCTCCCCAGTGGACACAGACGCCATTTGCTGACAAAACTTTCTCAGATGACCGTCATTACACCAACGGGAAGGCGCAAAGCAAGCTAAAGCCCAGGTTTGAATGCGAGCTCCATCATAAAGCGACTTGTTACGCATGTCCCACGCACCATCCCGCGGAACCAGTGGCTTGTCTTGAGGACCAAGGTTGAGTTTAGGTGCAGGAAGGACTCGACCATTCACCTTGACCATGTCAGTGCTGACTGAAGTCTTGAACTCCTCATTCAGGTACTTACTACTAGCTTGAATCATCTGTTGGGCCTAGAGTACGAAATAAAACTGACGTTTAAGAATGTTATCTCTCATTGTCACATTAGTTCCTGTGTACCTGTGTTTGCACATTCACTCAACGGTTGAACTTAATGGAGCCCAATGTTTAGAAAAGACTGCATGTAACAAGATTCTTGAATACAATACGACTATAAGTATAGGCTTAAGGATGATGCTGTTAGTGTCTTTTCTTGTCCCAAAAGAATTCAGTCTTAAGGAACAATGTAAAAATATTTGAAGATCATTGCACAAAATTAGACCGTTCACAGCCTCTCTTTTTAAGCACGCGAAAGAAAAAGAGAGGGGAGCGATCGCCAAGCACGCGGGGGTGGGGGCGAGCTTTGCGAGCGAAGAAAGCAAGAAAAATTTTCTATTTACCTCGGTCCCCACCTCTACCCCGTCAAGTCTTCCGTTTTCCGCTGGCGCCGGTTCGGTCGCGATTTTTCCGAGCGTTCAACGATCGAATAAAAATACTAGAAAACAGAGGGCTGTGATCAGTCTACACAAAATAGCCATTTCACTATGCATGTTACTTTCATTCGACAGAAAAAGGAACACAAACAGTTCTCTATTATTACATGTTACTTTATCTTTGAGGTCAGACACATGTCACATGTAAAATCTACAGTCAAATAACTCTGTGCATTTTTGAGTTTACCAAAAAGCTGGTGCTCGAATGTATGATTTCTCGCATACCTATTGGTTTAAAAAACTACTGAATTGTCACTACTTAAGGTGGCTCCCTAGTATAGATTTACGATCGCACGCGCGCTGAGGACGAAAGCTCAACTGAAGAATAACCTCCGAGGACTTGACGGAAAACGTCAGTGCTTTTCGATATTTTAAGACGTCAACATGAGCACAAATAGCAAAACTGACAGTGAATTTTCTGCGTTTCCTTAGGTGAAATTCTGCAAAATTTGGTAGACTGGTGGTAAATATTTTCCTTTAGTCGAAGCTCGTTTATTAGGAAAAT
>JAEMPF020001920.1:7500-14390 GCA_022496165.2 Catalaphyllia jardinei
TCACTTCTAAATTATCATTGCAAAAAAGGGTAAAGTCTGCATACCAGCCAAGTGGCCTAGCATCACGCCAGAGCTTATCCCGATTTCGATAGTATGAACCAGCTAGGGGTATTTCTACTCCCCCCTGGATGGGATGCCACACAGTCTATCACAGGTTTACCCCCAGCAGTTACCCTGTAGTTCGTCACTACCCATTTATATACCTAGGTAAAGACTGAGGCACTGTGAGAGTAAAGTGTCTTGCCCTGCAAGAACACAACACAATGTCCCTGGCCATTAAGGCTTGAACCCAGACTGCTTGATCCAGAGCTGAATGCACTAACCATGAGGGCAGTGTGCCTCCACAAAATCATCATCATGCTTACCATCAATGTTTAACAGCATAGCCTTCCATTCAGAGTGTCTAACACTTGAATAGAAACCAAACTGCACCTCACACCCCTCGCCCAGGGGTCTCCCTTGACTATCAAATGGGAAGAACGATCGCCCCACAGGTGTGTAATAGTGTGATGGCATCTCCCGCATGACAATATCTAATGCCTGCACTGCATCTTGAGGCACTTTTCCATTTTGTTTACCACTCAGGAAGTTGTTTAATTCCAAGAGACTGACTGATGCTGCAAACTGGATTTTCACCTACAAGAACAGTAGAATGTTGAAAGAATGTTGAAATCTTTTTTTGTGTAAATAGGCCTACAAACATACATAATTACTGATTCCATGTTGAATTAGTAATGCATTGGATTTCCTATATCCAAGCCTCATTCTAAGTCAGCCCTCTGCTAAACCAGAAGTTGAGAAAGTGCATTTCCAGAAAACATCCATGCACCACATGGAAGATCAATGAAAATTCCAAGGGCATGAGGGTTCTTAAACATGCATGCAAGCTCTAAGATTTAAATTAAATAGCCCTTGTGTAATTATTACAGGCATCATCCACCCATTCCCTTTGAAAATCAAGGCCTTACTGAATACATTTGCCTGTCTACCACTTTTCTACAAAATTTGCCTTTTAATTATAATTAATTATATGTAATTCATTAAAAAAACATTTAAAATGCAGTTGTCATTGTAGCACCATAGTCTCTAAGACATATATGCTTTGTAAGGGTATAATTGCTATTTGAAAAATGTTTGTGACCTTAAATTCTCTGTCTTTTCCTCCATCCTCACCAGGTAACTTCACGCTAAGTTCAGCAGTCTATTCAACAGTCAAAACAAATCAATTTTCAGTTAAAAATCATTGAGTGCAAGCCTTACATCTAAACATAAAGTGAGTGACTGATTTTCCATTTATACAACATAGTTCTGGTAGTCAAGTACATGTGCTCAGGACAAACTTTCTTTGCATTTTGCAGAAGGTTTTCATGCAACTATTGACATTTATGGGGGTGGGGCATAACACCTCATAATGGGAGGTACCCTTTAGCATAGGTGCTCCAGTATGCAAGGTACATGTACCTCTTTCACTAGGGTGTTCCTTTATCTGACATGTCACAGATTATGGAAGATGACTTTTTAACCAAAAATGTCTCTCTATGAGCCTTAATGAATGGGGTCCCTTTATAGAAGGTTCCCCTATATGTGAAGCGCCTCTTTAGAGGAGATGCCACTTTATGGCAGGTTCCCCTTTATGGGGAGTGCCCCTTTCATGGGAGGTGCCTCTTTATGGAATGTGCCCACTGATAGGTGGTGCCCCTTTATGGGAAGTGCCCTTTTATGGAAGGTGCCTCTTTATGGGAAGTACCCCTTTATGGGAAGTGCCTCTTTACAGGAAGTGCCTTTTTATTGAAGATGCCCCTTTATGGGAGGTCCCTAGCTATGGGAGGCACCCCTTTATGGAAATTCATGGGAGATGCACCTTTATGAGGGATGCCTTAATGGTATGCTCTTTATGAGAAGTGCTCCCTTGTGGGAACTGAGTTGGATCTTGTGACCCTTTATAGGAGTTGGTTCTTCATATATATGTATACAATTAAATATTAGATCTAGCTCTTTGGCATACAAATCTTTGCTTTCATGTCCAAATTGAGCACTCTACTAGGATGAGCCATTGCTATTAGCATTGCACATGCTCACTAGTTTTTCTAGTTTGAGCACTCTGGCATGGCTTAGACGATACCACAAGTGTGGGATCATCTGGGGTGACCATATCAGTTCGCCTACATCCTAGCATCAGCACTGCACTGACGAGGCCCAGAAGGCCGAAACAGCACTGTCTGCAGTTAGTTATATATACAATTATGTATACGATGTGCCCTCCCGGTTGTTACTGTAATGGCTTTAAGTTGTCTCTTATAAACATGGGATCTCTCTCCTTTCAGTTCAGGAGTTTTACACAGCAGGAAGACTATTCAGCTAAGCATTCACTTACTGGAGGAAGTTTGACCCTGCTATACAAATTCTTCTCGCCATCAAAAGCAGGGTGATGACCTTGGAATGCTGTAGCTTTGAATTTCCTTATGATTTCAGTCACAACATCTCTTTTCACTGTTCGAGGACACTTGTTTGGAGTAATCTCTACATCATAGTGGTAGAGATCTGATAGTTGTGATGAAACATTGAGGCAAAAGAAGTTTGCTCTTAACCTTATAGGGCGGCCTGCAGTACCATAGCCTGGTCTCTTGGGGGGATGTGGTCCACCATTTCCATTAGTTTGACGAGCTGTGTTTTGTAGAAGAAATAACTTGGTACATTAGCAAATGAATTACAATTGACTTGAGAAGTACTGAAACTCTCCGAGTCCCAAAACTCCAAATAAGACATGGTAATATTGATGAAAAGTAGCATGGTTTTGAGTAACTGAAATCAATCTGACTTGCAACCATAATTAAACTTGACCTTCAATTATATTGATTGCAAGAAAGCTGAGGAAGCCTGTAGCTTTCCAGACAGAGTTTGGGATTGGCTCAGCAAAACAAAAGATATACAGGTATGAATTAAACAATGCCCCCAGTGCTTGAAACTATAGGAGCTACAGGATAGCACAACGAATAAAAAATACAGGTCTGGATGAGGTACAGGACTTCTCAGAAAGCCAGAAACACTCCATGCTGTATTGTGCAAGGCTAGCATAATTGGCATGGTGTATGTACATGTACAGTACAAACCCTCTAGCTATATGTGGGCTGATGCAGTATTTATTTGATTATTTTTTCGTCATTCTGGCTACAGACAATAACAAAGTGTATAAATAGTTTCTTCCATTTGTCTTATTGTCTTTCCAAGGCCAACAATGTACATTTTAGCTGCTGTTTGTGAAGAAAAAAAGACCTAAAACAACTTTTACAGAGGCCAACAGTCAATCCTCAAATCAAACCATTGAATTTACCTTTTGTAGACAAGCTGGAAGCAAGCTTTGTTGTTAATTTTTCTATGTCTTGTTTATCATTAGAAGTTGTGGTTGGGACACTAGCTGCCTTAACACCAGCAGAAGTATCAGCAGCTGGTACACTAGCTGGTGGCACAGCAGCAGCAGTAGTCACAGTGGAAGACACAGTAGAGGCAGCGGTGTTAGCAGCTGCCACACTTGGAGGTTCTGCAGATGATAGATTCAAAGTACACATCCTGAACATTGAATTCCAGTGAACAATTCCTGTTATGTTTTATGTAGTTGACATAATAGTATAATATGCATTTTCTTCCACATAATGTACATACATGTAATTCTTCCTTCTACACTCTGTTTTTATTAATGGTCAGTAAATTATCAGAAGTTAAACCTTATTGAAACAGAGCTTTTTTAACACTTCCCTTCTTAACTTCAGGAGTACATACATGTATCCATTAAGGAATTAAATCTAATGAAACCTAGAGAGTTAATGTACAACATCCAAATGTGTTTTCTTTGTTGCAAACAAATTGTGATCCTTACTTGTCACGATGTAGCAGCTTAAAATTACAGGCAAGCATGAAAACATTGATCCATAGGTCTGAGTATATGTAGCTTAGCCTCCTACACAGATGCAATCTTCCTCACTCTTGAATGTCTCCTTAACACAGCCTGGCTATTTATGTACCCTACAGTGGCACCCCGCTATAACGAAGTGTCATGATACTGAAAAAAATGTTCGTTATAGCAAAGACTCCATTATAACGAATTATCTGGTTAACAATTTACAAAAATATTCGTTGTAGCAGGGTAACCAAGCTGAACCAAGCTGAACAATGAGATATAAACCACACAAAAAATAGTCTACAGACTTGCGCATGAACAGCTACATTTCAATAAAGCAAAGCTTTGAAGGTCAAAGTTTCCCCACCTTGACCAATAGGGGTCATGTTTGGCTTATCAACCATTTGTACCATCATGTCGTTTTTACTGACTGCGAGCAACAGGACAAAATATTCGTTATAGCGGGGTAAATTGTGTGTTGGGACTGTCAAAATCAATTCGTTATAGCGGGGATTTCATTATAGCAGGGTTCGTTAATTATAACAGGGTTTGTTACCACATATTTTACTGTAATTCTGCTGGGCTTTCAAATGTTGTTCCTTATAACGAGGTCTTTGTTATAGCAGGGATTCGTTATAGCAGGATTCGTTATAGCGGGGTGCCACTGTACCTGATCAAGGCAGGGAACTTTGGACCCACGGAAATTTTGTAAAAGACTTCAACACTAGTTTGGCGGATGCAAGAAGTCTGCTTGGGGCTTTAGAAATGATTGCAAGACAGCAAAATATATGGCCTTTCAAAGAGTGTGCAGGGCATTTACAACATTATGTTTAAATCCCCCTCATGAAACTACAATTAGTATTTCATGCAGAAAAAGATAAATTGTTTGTATATCTATGAACTTGGTTTAGATTTAAAATTTGCATACAGTCAACTCTCTCATTTTTTTTTTTTTTTTTAATTTTATTATTATTATTTCCTTACATAACTTTATTAATTTACAATACTGTGAACATTTTTCGTATCAACCCTAGTTATTCACACTTCTTAATATTCATATACATCATAGTATAGTGTACTATGCGAACAATTACAATAATATCTTGCGTAATTACTTACATTATAACATATTGTGGTGAAAGGGCTAGGATAAATATTAAAATCATTTTTAATGTTATTCGAGAAGGTAGAGAATGATGCAAATTTGCTGGAGCGCTCTTTTTTTATATTTTCTAGAGTTTTTCTATTTTGTATTTTAATAAGAGTTTGTTTACAAAGTCTCCAAGAAAAATTGGTTTGTCGTGTAATTTACAACTATAAATATAGTACCTCATGGATAGCATCGTGTAGTTAAATTTCTTTACTAGCTCTTTATTATACGAACTCTTGTCTAGGCCAAAAAGTTTTTCTTCAATGGTTGGGTTGAACTTTGAATTATTTCTTGCATTAAACCATTTAATGACCTCAGTTTCGAAGGAAATTACGAACCGACAATCTTTGAATGAATGGTCAACGGAATCTTTTTCTCCACAGTATAAGCAATCATCATCTGGTTTGATACCAAAACGGCATAGCTCTTTTTTAGTAACTATAATGCGATGAATCAGCTTAAACTGAAATTCTCTTAACTTGGTTTCTTTGCATAGATTTTTTAGGGAGGTAAATGCTTTTCTCCAGGAGTCTTCATTCATATGCATAGATAGATTCTCGTTCCATCTTCTAGGACCTGTATGTTCAGCAGTATGGGTCTTCACATTTAGTAGTTTGTAAAAGTCAGAGGTTTTGGCCTTATTTAAGACGAGCTGAGTGAATTCATTAAGTTGGATGGTAAAGTCTTCAGTGGAATATAATTCCTTTTTGATTGGATCGCTGAGTTTGGCTTTGTTCAGTAGATCTTTTCGAATAGCACTTATGACCTGATAGTATTGAAGAAAGTTTGATTTGCAAGAATATTTGTTGTTAAATTCCTGATACGACAATATATTGCCGGCGTCGTCGAGAAGATCTTGGATGGATAAGATACCCTTGTTAAACCAGTCCCTTAAAAACAGTGGTTTGCCTTCTATAAGTATCTCTTTATTATTGAACAGAATTAAATCCTGTGCTTGATCAAAAACATAAAGATTCCTCAATTCGTTGAAATACATTAGAATACTTTGATAGAACGAGGGCAAAGTGTTGCTCAAGGTGTTTTGGATTATAATTACACCTTAATAAGAAATTTAGTCCTCCTAATTTGTGTAAACAATAGTCTGGCACTGTTCTCCAATTTTGTCTTCCAGGAGACAGGAGTCTAGGAATCCATGCTAGTTTAAGAGCCTTAAACATGATCTCTATATCTATCATGCGTAATCCACCTTTCTCCAGGTCCTGATACAGTCCGGATCTTTTAATTTTATCTCTTTTGTTTTTCCAAAGAAATTTAAATAATTTTGTTTTCACTAAGTTTGCGAAACCTTCAGGAATGTTGAGGATCGAGGATGAGTAAATTAGTTGTGACAATCCAAGTGATTTTAAGATCATCACTCTACCAAACAAGGTAAGATCTCTCGCTCTCCACATGTCAAGTTTTGTTTGCAGTTTTCTTAGTTTAAGATTGAAGTTCCATTCAATATTTCCTTTCTCATCATAAGAGACGTGTATTCCTAAAATTCTAACCGGGGTCCGAAGCCATTTTAGCTGTAGAGGATTGAGCTTCTTTTTCTCCCACTTTCCCAGCCAAATCCCTTTGGACTTTTTAATATTTAAACCAGCTAGTACTCCAAAATCTCCAACTGTTCTTAGTGCATTTTCAACGGAAGTCAAATCCGCACAAAACAGGTTTGTATCATCCGAGAATTGACTCACTTTAATTTCGTTTCCAAATATTTTGATGCCTTTTATGCTTGGATCTTGTCTGATCTTATTTGATAATATTTCTACCGATAGAACAAATAGGTAAGGTGAAAGGGGACATCCTTGTCGCACGCCCCTGGACGGTTTGAACCAATTCGTA
>JAEMPF020001922.1:206-2706 GCA_022496165.2 Catalaphyllia jardinei
ACGGTGGGGACTAGCTGACAGGGTGCCTTGGGACCAGGTCCAGGATGGTGGTGGATTTCGGGCAAATGATAGTTTTGGTAGGAGACAAACGAAAGGTTGCATCAGTCAAGTGAGTCAAGTACACGTTTCCAGTTCGATAGGAGGGCTTCAGGTGAGTCGCCACCACAGCAGAGGTCGTCTGCAACTTTAGTCACGCAGCCTTCTTGGATAAGGTCACCAAGAAGGCGGTTTCTGAGCCAGTCATACCAATTGCTGATCTGGTGTAAACACGAATTCCTCGAAAGGGTGTTGCTACGCTACAGTACTTTAGAGAAGACTAAGAGAGAGGGATCTGATAGAAGTAGTTGCGCGAGTACTGCGGGATGCGCCCTTTGCGCTGAGGGGGCTGTACTGGGCCAATGTTTACAGTAGCTTGAATGGGACCAGCCGCACCATTATAACCGGTTATCTTGGGATCAAAGACGCGATCGTACTCTTGCAGCAGCTGCTGAAATTTAAGGCGGGCCTGATCTGGTAGTAAGTTGTCGGGATCTACGGACACATTAGACGAAAAGGGTGGTGAACACTTGAGCCGCACAGGAGGCGGTTGATCTGTGGGTGTCTGGCTGGGGGTAGGTGACGGTGCACCTATGGTAGGTAGGATCTGGCTGATGTGCTCATGGCGACCGATGGCTTTTGGCTCATTGGAAGTGTTGACCAACCGGATTTTGGATCCGACAGCTTCCAAGATTTGGGGTTCAGGCCAGATGTGGGCAGGTTTCGTATGCTTTGAGATAGAGGTGTCTATACGTGGTTGAAGTGCCAATATACGATCACCTCCCAGGTCAGAGGGATGTCCAGCTCTAAGTACTCTCCAGGCCACACAAGAGTCGCGGAAGAAGGAGCACGCAGGGTAAAAGTTTGTGCACGCTGCAAGGCATCGAAAAAAGTGGTTGTATCATCTGTAGACTCGTAATGTATGATTTCATAGTCTTGAATACGTACTTGGCACTTTGCGGGACGGACGGTAATGCCATTGGCAATCAGGAAGGGTGTGCCTGCTAGAATGCCCACGTCTAGGTCGTCAACAACGAGGGCGTCTAGAGCGAGTTGTGTATCTGCACGGGATAAGATGAGGTGAGTTTCTCCGGCTACGGCTAACGGAGTCACGCCGTCGGCCTGCAAGGCCTGATGGGAAGACTGATTAATGGGAGCACCGATAGAACGGGCCACGGATGATTTAATCATACTAGTCTCTGTGCCTGTGTCAAGGGTGAGTCGTAGCGGATGATGTTCATAGAAAGCCTTGAAGTGGTGCGACTGTTTAGTACTGACGCGACGTAAAACAATCGCACGGAGAAGAAGCGCACGGAGTGTGGTCGTCTTCGTCGAGGAAAGGGGAGGGTATATACTCGGCGTAGTCAGGCTACTCATCGCCAATGGCAGAAGTTAGACCAGAACGAGAAAGATATGTACGGTCCTCCGGAGGTAAGTACGAGCAAGCGCTTAGGAAGTGCTGGTCATTGCGTCCTGTCTGTTTACGTAGAGGACAAGACTTGGTCGCTTGTTGGGAGCCCGTGGCTGTCGAGGCGATTTGTAAGAAGGGTGAGGAGGAAACTGTCTGAACCTTGCGGCGGTAGAGCGAATCTCTTCGAGGAGAGAGTCTAAAGCCTGTGAAATGTCAGGTTTCAAGGAGGCCAGAGTCCTTGACCTTAACTCTGTGCCATAATGCTGCTTTACGAGGCCAGGGATATCGGGGTGGATGAGCCTTAATCATGTTAAAACCGCTAAATTTTCGAGCGTGGGGCTCAGCTCCTCATCAGCTGTAATAACGTCACCGTGATGGGTAATGCTGCTATTAAATATAAGGAGAAGATATAAAGATAAGTTCCTTTGCATTACTAAACTTGCATACGCTGGAATAAATCTTCTGGGCGTTCATCGACATCAAGCTTAATGCTAGCAAAATCGAAAAAATGGGCACCAGTAGACTGGAAGCCATAGTGAGCCCTTACTGCTTGCCAAATGGACTTGACGGATGTGGAAGTTTTCACGATGGTATTACATGAAATGACAGGGCAAAAATTTGCTATGTGACCCAACATGAGCTCCAGGTGCACGTTCTTCTGATTAGCGGTACGTCGACGAGAGGTTGGGATGTCTTCTCCATCGGACGTAAGTCCTCTCTGGGGGGTAGTGAAAGACTTTTGCAGCCACGGAAAATTGTCTGCTAAAAAGGCGGCGAAATTCACTTCCAGGGGGAGAGAATACTGGAGATTCTGCCTCCAGGCTTTGAATGTTGTAATGGTTTCGTTCTTCGTGAGAGACCATTGCTTTGGAGTTCTGTTCGAATTCATACCTAACAATAAGGAACAGTGAAGTGGTACTTTCCTTTTGATGAGATGGTGTGCTGCTCCGAGTTCACTCAACTACGGGATAGATTGACTCGTTGATGCTTGGATTAGCGAGATCCGCCTCGAACTCTCGGGCTATCTGGTTCTCGAGTGCGTAGATTAGTCCA
>JAEMPF020001922.1:7706-14372 GCA_022496165.2 Catalaphyllia jardinei
CGTTTTACCACGTTATAACAATTATATGTTGGAATGATTGGTTGATTTATCGACTGAGCGAGCAAGAGAACACTCGCCCACTTAATTAACTTGCACCACCCAAACTTGTCGTAGTTAATGGATTTTATATTCAAGTTAGATGTTGTGTTTATTCAAGATCATTTCGACAAATGCCTGGCAAAAATGCTGGATGAATATAAATTCTGCAAATTCATTCAACAAGTTAGTAAGCCCCCCTACCAGGTGGTCCTGAGTTTATAGAGTTTATAATCGATTCTCGTGAAATTCTTGGCTTTTTCGTATAGAATAGAGTTGAAACTTCGATTAAACGCTTGTGTGGATACAATATTTTTATCCCTTCTTCAATTGCAAGTATGTGCCCTTAACATAACTCGATCCAAAACTTGTCATGTTTAATTTAATTCGACAAGCAGTGTTCTAAAACAAAAACGAGCAGATCATTGTTCTAACAGAGAGGATCGAGCTACGTTCGTAGCGACCACAGATAAAAATTGCAACTTTTGAATTCTCTCTCCGTTTAACGGAATAGCACGACAAAGAGATATCATATACTTCATATTGCATTACTCGATGATCTGAAGGCTTATGCCATAGAGAGCGGCAACGAAAAGTACAGTGAATAATTCATATATATAAAAAAGGACATTTAAATAAAAGCAGAAGTCGTTCTCAAATTTCATCTTTTTGTCTGATATCTATCGTCCCACGCCGAGACCTCTATCAAAAAAGCACGTTCTTTGATGTGGATATTTTTTAGAGCTAAGGCAGCCGTCAAAAAAATACAGCAAACACCAGACGTGCGGAGAAAGAGGTTCAGCTTGGAAAAAAAGCAGGGAAAGTACTTATCGGCTCGCGATTTAATTAAATATCCGGTTTCTCTAGATCACCAACAGAAAATATAGCCAACTAAGTAAACACCTCAAGTTTAACGAGCACGATCACCGAATTTAATTCCATCAGCCACTATTAGCTACTACTCTTCCTGTTTGTCTTTTTGGATGCTGGAATCCAGTCCCACTCTGAGATCGCGATCGGAAGGGTCAGCCCCAACAATCTCCACCACTCTGGCTAGAGGGTCACTGTAAGCACAGCAGTGAAATTTTGCCTTTTTTTTTCATTAGTTAATCAGAACTGAAATAAAATAGAGGGTGTTTACATGAGGTATTCTTGGTGAATAACGATACATCGAGAATGGCGGTGGAAAGAAAAGTACTGCACAGAAAAAGGAAATTGCATGTGCGTAAGACGATCAGCTTTTGCCGATATCGATTGTTTTTTTTCTTAAGATTCGTTAATGATGATTACAGATAAACGGGACTTTCTGTCAGAAGCTTACTGAACTGTCTTACTTCCCTTAAGCTTGCCTCAAGTTATGTTTAGTAGAATTAACGTTACGTCATTTAAAGGCAATGTATTATATAACATTATTCAATAACCAGATCAATGCGCGCGTTCTGATTGGTCAATCAGCTGTGGGTTATTGTGCCGGTAAACCCACGGAAAGATCGCGCGTCTTCTGAATTATTATATAAAAGCAATAGACCACAAGTTTTCTATGAGTTATAGGCTGATAAACCGCTTGGGATGTTGGTAGAACACTCGAAGATTTCGTAAACCACTCGCCTGCGGCTCGTGGTTTACAAATTCTTCTCGTGTTCTACCAACATCCCGTGTGGTTTATCAGCTTATAACCCACGGAAACTTGTGGTCTATTGCTTAATTGCATTGCATCGCGTCTTACTGTATTCTATTTTGGTAAAATTTTGCGGCAACTTTATTTCGGACGTGTCGAGGCCTGTTAAAGCAACTCCGCTTCTACTTCTTTGGACTCTGAAAACAATGAAGTAAGAAATTTGTGTGATAGGCTACCATTTAGGATTACGGTTTTCGCTTCAATCGTTACAGTTTGTAACAGATTCTCATTGGGGGCTAGTGCACGTGCGTTTTTTATGTTAATTTCTGATGTTTTTTTTTTCGGATGCATTTTTTTCCATTTTTTGCTGTTAGTTGCAATGATGTGTCCGTTTACGACCAAGACTTATAACACTTATTAAGTCAAGACTAAGCTTTACTTGCTTCGAAATTAAGAACAGACATAAAAAATGACAGCTAAGGAGAAAGACATGGTTAACATGTACTGGAGTGTCGAATAGAAAACTTTTCTTCCAAGGAAAACTTGAAGGAAAGAACATATCAGGAATGTCAAAAGATGTGCTAATGAATCAAACATTGGAAACATGCGTGGTCATTCGACCATCGCATAGATTCTGATAATTCTAGTGTCATCGACAAAGGCTCTATTCGCAGTAAAAAAAAAACTTTGGAGGCTTGGCACACCTCTGCTACCAAATGATGCTAACAATAATTCTAAGAAGATTTCAAACCAGTATGGTATTGCTTTTAAAAAAATAGTCACCTAATTAACACATTACTTTACTTTTGTTCTTCTTCTTATTTTTATCTTGCCTTATTTTTCTTTAAGTATCTTCTAGCCAGACAACGTTTTTATTGTCATTTGGATTAAGTCTCATCCTGGCTCCCTTTCAATCTTTAATCGAAATAGCCAGAGTTACTACTTTGCAGTTTTTGGCAAGCGCTGCTTCGGAGAAGGGAAGAGAACTAATTTAGCTGAATGCAGACAATTATTTTATGTTGTCTGAAATTGAAAAGTCACATGTAACGATGTTAAATGGAAAATCTAATGAAATATAACAGTCCCCACAGTGAACATTTGAACATCATTCGCATATTTTAGACCACGCACTCTGTGTGAATTGAAAAAATGTTTTGTTGGTGAGTCAGGACACGCCTAGATTTGCCTTTGTACTTGCGAGCACGCTCAAATTTGTAAAGTTTTCTTTCAGTAGTGTAATATTCCTCCCTAGGTATTGTTATTCATGAAATGTAAATACGGTGTGGGGAAACACGGTCTGGCCTGGGAAGAGACAAGAAACAGGCGCAAATGAAGGTACATGAGACCACCAGACTTAAAAGAGAGAGGAAGGGTGGGAGGACAAAACATGACCACCCGCGTTCACTTTCTCAATTTGAGTGACAGGGTGTGGCACAAAACACTCCGTTATATTCTCTACTTGCACAACTCCCATAACACACCTTTCTTACCCCCCAGAATTTTGCATAATCATTGTTTGCAATTTCTCCTGGGACATGAAGATGTCCCAAGAGAAATCTAAAACAATGCATATGCAATTTTATTTTTTTTGAGAGGTGGGGTGGGGGGGGGGGGGATAAAAGAGGTGTATTATCGAATTTGTGCAAATAGAGAATATTTAATTGTTACAATCCCAAGGGAGCTAATTACCAATGCAAATCTGAGTTTGCATAGTGCGATCATTTTATTTACTAAACACCCGGACTATCTGTGTCATTTTTCTCTATAATTGGACGCATTGTATTGATGGCTTTAGACTTTTACTACAAAGGTATGTTAGAAAAGGTAACGATGCAAAGAATCCAGCAACTGTCACATTTTATTTGTTACCGAAAGAACCCAGTTAAATGCAACGCATTATGGATTAAGCAAAAAAGCAATACGATGCATGACACTGTAGAAAAGTCGTATAAAAGGCTAAAATGCTCTGAGAAGTGTCAAATGTGAAATGTGTGTGTAACCAGCCCCGTTGCCATGGCAACAACACACACCCTAACCAAAATGCGAGAATCAATACTTCTGTGGTTGTCCTTGACTCTTGTTTTAAAGCGGGCGCCAAAGCATAAATAGTTTTAAAGTAATGGTGAATTAACGTTGGATGGCTTTCGAACAACCCGGCCCTGGCGTTTTGTTTTTTGTTTTTAAATATTTAGAGCGAGGGAAAGCACAAAAATAAACAATATGGGTAGTAACCACAGACACAACATCAGGATTCAAGGCATAGTTTATTTAAAGTTCAAAAAATGAACGGCCAAAGTATTAAAAATATCAACAAAAAAACTCAACTTGATGTGTATAACTTGTAAGAAAACAAATTTTATTGTTTTTCTTTGCCGTGTAACAAACGGTAAGAAAATTGAATACGCCAAAATAAGTCAATTGTTGACTTCAGAGGACACAACGAAACCCAGTAAAACAGAGTTTCCATTCTTTTACTATAATGGATAACATTTAAGAAAGCACCAGAAAAAATGGCGAAAAACAAATCCGATCATTTTTTCGCTGCCCGACGAATACAGCGCAATGAGAGAAAGATGAAAGTTGTACATCAAAAAGACGACAAAAACAAGGTAATTATGATAAATTATTTTTCAACTGTACAAGTTTAGTGCCAACTTAGTTCTTTCCTCGGGAGTTCTGTAAATGAAATATGCAGAAATCGTCTAATTTAAAAAACTAAAATTAAAATACGAAAAATAACCCTAGTAAATAATCTAGCAGGCCACCAGCCTACTGTATCTCAACAGTTTAAGCATCTAACCTGTGCAAGGAGGTTCATGATTTCAACTCCACTCTGGAACTCAAAACTGTACTAACTTTTTATTAAGAGATTTTGATACTTTTATTCATCACCTCCATAAGCATGGAAAGTTTAAAACATAAGTAAAAATAATAGTCAGGCAACTTTATTATCTTGGTTTGGATATGGAACCAAGCAAATGGAATAGCCATTTTAGTTACCTGGCCATGAATACAAGCAAGGCTGGAGGTTACCTTCCTTTGAAACAGACTTGTCTGCTTTTCTCATGTAAATGCCACCTAGCTAGCACAAGGACAACATGATTTGCATAATAAAAGCAGTGAGGTCTGTAAAGAAACAAGGTCAACTTCAGCCTTGCTGCCATTCAGTATGGCGGTGCGTGACATAGAACCACCCTGGGCTCTATAAATTTGTTCAAAATAATTCGAGGAATGTCTCAGGTTTGGGAAAATGCAGATTTAAAAATCAGTGAAGTGTAATCTTTATTAGTCTCCTATAACATCACAATTTCTTGACCTAATCCACTGAATAGTTTTCGAATATTTTTTTTTATTGCTTCAGGATTGCGTGACAGTAAAATCCATGCCAAGAGTTGTTTTGCTGGGGTCAACTCATACATTAGTTTCTTTTATCTTAAATGTAGAATGCTTCGCTACATGGGTTTCATTCTTGAGAAGACACATACCTGTGTTACAAGAAAATAACGAGAGAATATTGTTTAGTTCGAGATTTTAACTTTATTGCACGTTACGAAGTTTCTCAGAGCGTTTTACTTAGGTGTACTCGAACAGATACATTCGTAAACAACAGAAACATATTCTCTAACCTTTCAGGCAAACAACTTCCATCCTACAATCAAATTTACGGCTGAAATCTCAGAAACAGAAACTACATTCTTGAACACAAAAATATACAAAGGTGTCAGATTCAACAAGGATTCTATCCTTGACGTGCGAACACAATTCAAGTCTACAGAGACCTTCCAATACACGAATTTCTATTCGTGCCACCCACCAGGCGTCACAAAAGGTTTTGTTAAAGGAGAAGCGCAAAGGCTTCTAAGAACAAACTGCTCTGAAATCACTTTTGAGGAAAACATGAATCAAGAATAGAGATTATCCAGCTACAACTGTAGAAAAACATCACTCAGAGATCAATTTCTCTGACAGAAAGAAAGCACTAGAACAGAGAAATAAAAATGCATGCAAGGAAATACTACACTTTGTAACGCAATACAACCCTGCCTAACCTCAAGCCTAACCTCAAGAACATACTCATGGGGAAATGGCACCTTATACAGAACCAACCATATCTGAGAAATATCTTTAAGCAGCCTCCCCTCATTTCATATCGCAAAGGAAAATCCTTGAAAGACACTCTAGTAAGAGCTAAACTATAAAGGCTTACGGAGCAATCTATTTGCGAACTGCAGGAGTCGTGCAGGCCGGTCAACACTCTCCGTGCAGAATACCATTCGATTTACAACCCTTTCGTCTTCATAAAAATAAGCAAATGATCTTCGAAAGGCTTGCTCTTATGGTCTAGTGTGAATGTGATCTGATAGATCATGATACCATAGTGCAATCATGTTCCTGGTGACTTGTTATTTTATATGTTCCTGTTTCTTACAGGAAGGATGATTTGAAGAATGTTAAGTTCTTTGGATGGGGGATGATCGTTTCAGTCGATCATAAATCTAGTGTTACTTAATGACTTGTAGCTGAAAAAGAAAACTATTGAAATTATTGCTAAAATGCAATTGTTCTCTTGCGTGACAGAAAGCATTATCATCGAAGGTCTTGTGTGACTGTGATATTTAAGATCGTGACAATCATGATAACCATGTGCCTGTTGACTTTTCTTATTCAATGTTTCTGTTTATCTTCTTAAGAATAATTTGAATATTGAAGTTTTTCGGATGAGATGATAATTATGGCTGGAAAGAAAGCTGTTGAAATTATTGCTAAAATTTAATGGTTGGTTTCTCAGAATGTATAAAGCGTACTGTTTCTGTTGTTAAGAATCATTCTTTGGAAGAGAGATGATCGTTCCAATCGACAATTGCAGCTGCTGAATAAAGCTGTTGAAATTGTTACTACAAGAAAATTGACCCTTTATCAGAAAACAATAGCGTATTTAAAGTGACAGCTCCTAGAGTGGCACAATGAATGACGGAAAGCTAGCGACGGAAAAACGTATGTACTTAGTAGGT
>JAEMPF020004824.1:5341-7841 GCA_022496165.2 Catalaphyllia jardinei
TGGAGGTCAGTATCCTGGTCATGACAGACCATGAAACTGAGGTTTTATAACCCGTTCAAAACTGTGACTTTCACATAATGTCCAAGGAGAAATATACGAACATATTTTTGCCCCAAATGGAGACAATCGTGCTTATTATCCTTCAAATCCTTTACGCAACGCGCGCAGTTTTGAAAATTGGGGGATATTCTCAATTATCCCCCAGTTTTATCTGGGAAATATTCGGTCACGGGACGTGTTTAGACCATTCGTGCGCGAGCGAATAGATTTGATGGATTATAATCTCGGATATTCTGCAACTTTAGCTATGGAATACTTTGTCACGTGGCGCTTTTACACTGATCACGCGCAAGCAAAAATAGTGGTCGGATTATAACAAGAAATATTTTGGTAAATTTCTATCCTTGCAATCTCTTAAAAATATTATTTGTCTTTTTTGGCTTTGGTTTGTGGAAGTGGGATTGGGACTTATGACATCATGACGTTATGTGACGACTAAACGTTGTCACGTTTAATAATGGTCAGCATCTGTTTTTATTTATTATTTTAAACTCTTTGTAACAATCATTACCTAATAGAATTTACAGAGTTACCAATTATTATTCTACAAGACGGAAAAAAACAGCCATACATCAAAATGGCCACACAACATTCAACAGAGAAGGCAAACCTTGGAAACAAATAAGTAATGAATTACTATAGAAAATCTACAAGAATTTTTTTTTCAGCATTGCATCCCATCTTTTCCTTGAAGTTGCCGACTTCCCATTTTTTTCTGCTATAGCGATACTCACCGTTACGTCACCTATTGTCATTATTCTGCCAACCAGAGGTTTATTGGCTGTCGAAACAAAGGATTATTTTGTTCTCTGGTAGGAAAAATTTAAATATCAAAAGACTTGTTTGTAAACAGTGAGTATCGCTATATGTTTTTCGGTTTCCGAAATAAAGGTATCGCCATGTTGAATTTCAAAACTCTTTAACCACTGTCACTGTGAGGATAATTGCGGTCAACAACAACAATAACAAAACTTTATTTAAACACGCTAACATCAAGGAGTGATAAAAACTCGTTAAAACATGTGCGTGAAATAAAAAGTGTTAAAAAAAGAACAGGAACAATTGAAAATTACTAAATCTTAAACCTATCTAAAAAAATTTTTAAAAGCCATTTAAAATTAGAAATATCCTTGGCGTTTCTAACACACGTGGGTAACGAATTCCAAAGTTTTGCTGCCAAAAATGAAAATGACTTATGGCGCCATTCTAGATTAAAATTCGGTAGCGTTAAAATTGTCCCCAACACTCTTAAATGTATGTACCTTTAGAACACCTTTAGAGGTTTCTCACGTTCAAGCAATGTAGCGCATCCGGTGTAAACTGTAGATACCTAAACCCCATGTCAAATTTAAGTTTATAGAGCTGGCTAGCTAAATGAAACTATACCAAAAATTTTCCAGTAAAATGACGTGTACGCGTGAGCATCCGAATCAATTTTTAGGTGCGCTTAGAACGCTACATGTATCTCCTCTTTAGCCGGTTTAGGCGTGCTGCACAAGTTTGGTTAGGGTTAAGAGCAGTGAATCATCCAATCTTCAATTTCATCCGTTTCAACCGCAATGCACAGTGCTTGAATAGGTCAAAAATGAGTTCCACTCGCCCTGCTTTTGATTCAACACGACTAAAACCTGGTTATCTCAGTACTCGTGTCTAAAACAGGGGGAGGGTAGGTAGGAGGGGAAGGGTAGGTGGAAGGGGGGCTGTGCTAACTCGAAGAGAGATGCCTATTATAGATTTTGGCCGATTGAAGGGCCCAAATAGGAAGGGGGACGCTTGTTTGAGGAGAGGCCCTAATTCGAGGATTTACTTACGGTAGTTGAGGAAGCTCCATAACAGTGTATGAGCTTTGATATGGGGGTTTAGGTACCTACAATCTACACTTATGTCCAGAAATGCAGGCTAATGAGATTCAATGCTCTTTATGATAAGCATCATCAAGTATCATTTTCATATTACTTCATATTTGACTGAATTATGTGTGTTTTGGTGACTTTATAGTAAAGGGGACACTTTGTAATGCTTATTATAAAGAGCATGCATCTCATTAAACTGCATTTCTGGACATATCTGACAATTTAGACCGAACGAGCTACATTGCATGGACGTGAGACACCTTTGAAGGTATACGGTAACCTTAATTTATGTTAAATGATTTTTACAGAGATGGTTTGCATAGAAATGCCGAGTCGAGTGATCAAACAATTGACACACCCAAATGTTCCCTCATAGATTCAACCTCGCTCCCAGGGTCGCTCATCTTACGCGCCCCGTGGAGCGAGTGAGAAGATACCCTGGCAAGAGCTGGCTGCGTGCCACTGTGACAGTTGAAAATATCAGGGAGGGGTCCTCTGTAATCAGGCAATTGGTCGCGTTGAGCTTTGTCAAATTCGAAAGTATCGCGCTGTGCTGCAACCGACATTACCACGATGTGTAACAGTAC
>JAEMPF020004824.1:20341-25341 GCA_022496165.2 Catalaphyllia jardinei
TGCTTGTCACTTTCTTTCCATCGAATTAGCTGGTGGGTATATGTTTAGGACTACTGACCGCGGTAAAGTTGTGAGCTCAAGGCCTTTTCTTGGTTCTGCGGTTAATAACCGTCTGCGCAAACACCTCACAGGGGCTAAGATAGATTGTGGGGAGACCCCCCACAGCTTTAGGCTTGGCCTTTCGAATACCCTTAATATGATGGGTTGCTCTCCGGAGGAGATTTCTCGCTACGTGGGATGGAGGAACGGCGATATGGTTAACCATTACAATAAAATGCCCACTGTAGCTGGTTCCTCCTCTATCTCTAAGCGACTCCTCTCGAGTACCGAGTGTCTTGTTCGGACTCCGATTTCCCATCCTAGCAACCTCCAGTGTATCTTCTAGTTATGGGTTACCAATGTTTTTCTTGTAATACTTTAGGGCTGGTGTATCGGCTGGCTTAGACTAATGATAGTCAGGGGCGGGGGTGGCGATTGTTTGTTACGAGGCTTCTGAGTATTGGGGGAAATAAAGAATGGTGCTCTTGTCTTGTCTTTTGTTGTGGCGATTCTTTGGGGCAGTGGAGGTTTTAATCGTTTAGGTCGTGATGGTGAGGGCAGGAGCGAACTCTTCCCATAACTTAATCTTTTGCGATGGGGTAATGAGTATGCAGTGAGGATATTATACTATTTATTCCAAAGTTTATCTAAAGGTTAGGTAAGTGTGTCTCGAGGCAATCTACCGTGATCGTTTGATGTTCCTGCCGTCTTACTCGCTGGATTTATGGAAAACTATAGTCTTATTTCGACTGTGGACATTGAGCAAGTTACATCCCGTCCTAAGTGTTGTTTCTGTTTCGAATGCTTTCGACCAAATTAATGTAAAAAAACATAGTAATGATTCTAGAAAAAACGTATGGCTTTCTCTAATTAAGGCTACGGTAGTCTCTGATGAAAAGCTAGACGAAGATAAATATGATATTCGTGATTAAGAAGCAACACTCTGCGCTTACAGTTCAATTCAAATATACGGTTCCGGCTTCACAATACAGAATCAAAGCAAGCATTATTTTCACGGAATACTTTCATCTTTGTCCCTGGATAGGAAATACTTAGAGCCCTAAAAACATATCTTGCAAAAGATACGAGCCTAAACAAAGAATAAGCACGGTATGGCAAATAACAGAAGGTGTCACACTCTGAGAAGAGACGTGCACTTAACATCGGAAATCGTGCAGACCTATGTTCTCTAAAAATACGCAAAAATGCAGTCAAACGACCTCGTTCTACTTATAATTTGCATTTCTCCTCACACTGCATCAAGTGCTCCTGAGAAATGCCGCGCGAAGCAAAGAAAGGTGGAGAGTCTTTCAGAGAGCGAAGGGCAAAATTTCTGAATAACACCCCTACATTTATTATGTTTACAGTTTTTTTTTTAACTAAGCAATAGCAGAAACAATGGCACTCTTATGAGACTTAGGCCATCCTCGTTTTTTCTCTCTGTTTAGCGTCGTCCGACCAAGATTTTCGGGTTAAAAAAAAAACGGTTACGCAGAAGAATGACATATTATTTCAAACAGTTGTCACGTTAACCTGAAACATAAGAAATTTTTTGCCTTACACATTTTTAGTTTTTACTTTATACTTATAACTACAGAGAACACTCACTTTCCAACGAGAGAGACTTTCTGTCCGTGTGATAGAAAAGCACTTGACAAGAGTTACCTTTTTCGTTCTTGCCGCCTGCCATCGTGCTCTTCTTGCAGATTTCCACTGGTGTCTTGCCGGCAGCGGCGCATTCCTGGCACACAAGATTCACGACCTAGTAGATGGCTCTCGTCCCGTCGTAAATTCCTGCCTCTCTGGCTCCAAACCGCCACACCTACAGCAATTTTTTTCCAATTTTCGGCATGAGTATTAGAGCCACAACCATTCCTGAGGTAGCTTTGGAAGAGATTTTAGAAGTTCGTGTACGAAGCATACTTCGTTTGACTCCCCGCTATGTATTTTCAGTGCGCTGGGGGTACGCACCTGTGTCTGGGTCGACGAACAAAGTTGTGGTTAACAGTGAGATGACTATAGCCCTCGTCTTTTAGGCAGTCGTAAGCTTTCCACATGTCAGCTAAACACGCGTGTCTCCGGCAATATCTGGGTACGTATGATGGGTAGAAGTGGGTCTTCATCCCCGCATATCAAGTTTTGTGTTAAATCTTTGGTCGGCAGTGTTATGGATTAACTTCATTTTATGGGAATTTTTTATTGTTTTCAGCTTTGAGGCTCTTTTGTTTCTAGAACAAAAGGTTGAAAGAACCGACGCTTAGCAAATTTCCGAGCGCGAGATTCAAAATCTTCGTTGACGGCCGGATGTTACCAATATCACCCTTCTCGGAGTGGGGTAGAGGAATGTTGCTCAGAACAACGACAATTTGACCGGGGGGACAGAAGGGAAGATTTGTTACCTGATTCAAGGTATTTCCCTTCCTCGCGGAAACCGACGAATGTCAACGTTCAGAAACACGCTAGAAGGGCTACGGTTTGTATTCTAAAATTCAAATGGAAAAGCGCAAGACAGGACAAGCAAAACCCAGCCATCGGATAATGAACTGAAAAGTGATAGAAGTAACAAGCATTTTTTTTTCTGGTTTGTTTAATGCTCTGCAATAGGCCAGGTGCTACTAAAGCCAAAGGCGCTGCGAGGAAAGTGGTCTATAGCTACCTGCAGCGAAGAACTACCGTTTATAGTTACTGCCACTATCAACTATATTCGAAATACAAGTGATTACAACTTGCGTTTACGAGAGTTTTATATGCAAGTATCATGAATAAAATTTATGAGCCGGCTTTTCAAATGCAGATCAATACTCTCAATTAGTGAATGGTTCGGTTTATCTTTGAACAGTGTCGCCTCGCGTGGGCAAGGATTAAAGACAAATCTGTGACAAACGTCAGCGCGCGCGAGGAAGGAAGTCGTCACGAAAAAAAAAACACGGTTTGCGCAGGCAATTCCAAACCATTCATACTAATTTGTTTTTTCACCCAATGAATGCGACGATAAAGATTTTTTGCTTGAGAAGTTTTGCCCAACCGGAGAATTTAAAATGACTTAAGCGAAGAAAGTTGGGAAAATCACACCTATTGTTCTGCCTTGAACAGTAATGTTTACCTGCTTCAACAGACCAAAAAACAAACGCGAGGCCTAACAATAGGTTAAGTAAACCCGCCTTTTCACGCACTCTCGACATCAAGCGGTGCGTGTAAATCTTTTTTCTCCTTTTCTTTTTTTAATTGAAATGTTTGTTGATCGTTTTTGTAGATCCAGGCGTAATTGGTTGCCATGCACGAATTTTATACAGAAGTCACTTTCAAAGTAACATAGCGTATAAAACATGGCAGCCGCCCCGTTCTTATGGCTTCCAACTACTCATCGCCGCTTGCTCGCTAAAACGTGAGCCAAAAAATAATACTTACTTGATGACGAAAACAAAAGCTAAGTACAGTTAGGTTGGGTTAGGCCGAAACATGGGCGCGCGGTATGACAAAAGCTTAGTCAAACCTGCTGATGAACACCCAGTTATTTGTCTTCGTTTTCCCAAGTAGGCTACCGTTGGGAAAAATTTGTCATCAGCAGCAAGTTGCCGATTCAATCCGATTTGACCCGATTTTAATTTAGGGAAACCGGACGGAAAAATCCCTAAGGACACACAACAAAAGGCTTATTGTCTTAAAAAATTTAAACAATAACAATAGGGAAAGTTTCATAGTTTGGTAGTCGTTCTTTTTTTACTTCGCTTTGCCAAACTTGGACTCGAAAGCAAGTAGACGCCACTGGGAGAAATAATTTAATCATCTACCCTTTTATTCACCAGAGAGCCAAGAAAAAGACAGGCGATGCATGGTTTCGTGCAGCGTGAAACATGCATGAAACAGACAAGAGAAAATGATGGGACAGAGAGGGAGGCTCCCAGTTCAAGCCTTGGAATATGTCAATTCTGCAAGATTCCATTTGTTAGGTGATCACACAATTTAGAAACGGCGGTCTACGAGGAAATACGGGGGTCTTTAACGGGTACATTGCAGAGAGTTTGGATTTCTGAATTGATAATTCAAAGTGGGCGATGTATTTTCAAAGTTCCTTGGGAATAAAATGGCACATGCAGTCTGGTAAAAATACTTTTTCTGAGTGGCCAACAAAAACAACAAAACCTTCCGACTGGTATGTTATAAAGCTCGTGGCTGCTGTTATGGACTTTGCAATGTGGCTTTTTTTAGATGAAGTTCACAAGCCGATGGACGTCAACATTGATATTGGCAACGACAATGAGATTTTCTCCTCACACTGAAAGGAGAAAGCTTAATTACTTTAGCGCAAATGAACCAAAGGTGAAGAAAATGTGGCATGAACATGTTCAGAGGAAGGTGACATCTCCGTCTTTTCTGATTTCCTCTGTTGGAAAAGCAGTCAGAAGAAGTTTTCCCTTTCGCGCAGTTCAATGTTCTTTGGTGGCAGGTTCAAAATCAACTTTTTGTCGCTTGCATGGGAATTACTTTGTCGTTGATTTTTTTTTCTGTTTCCCTTCTCGGGTAGCCCCAAGAGAAAATGATGGGACAAAGAGGGACATTGGGGGCGTTGGCTGGGATATTTCGATTCCACAAAAGTTATTTTTTGCTTTAGGCGGAAACGGAAGTCTATTTCCCCAGACGTCCGCATAATACCTTTCATCCGTTGATCTGGGAATTTTTAAATGGCGGTCTGCGTGGAAATAAGTTTTGTCAGTAGAAGCGGCTAAAGAATCACAACCTCTTTGGAAAAAAAAAAACGCTAGGGGGCATTAAGGAATATCAATGTTTCTCCTCCGAGAACTTGAACCAAAGAAAACAGCGATGAAAACAAAGAATTTAATTGCTTTCATTTGTTAATTGTAAACAACATGCAGAAAACTATCGTATTGTTCGATATTGTAACATAACATGAAAATATATTGAATCCAGGCCGGAACCAAAACAACTCGAAGCCTAGTGAT
>JAEMPF020004824.1:27841-53720 GCA_022496165.2 Catalaphyllia jardinei
AGGGTTAGTGCGTGAACCGGTCCGTAGGTAGTTCGTTGGCCTGCTCCATAGTGGGAGTCCGCGGACCGGGGTTCAGTGTTTTCGGGTGACCCCTTTACCTCTGTGAATTGAAAATTATTTCTGCTTGGGTTTCTGTAACTGATCGCTTCGCTCCAAGCCACAGGATCGAGTTGTTTTGTCGATGTTTCAGTATTCGCAACATACTGTTTTTGTTGTTACATTCTGATGATCGCCATGCTTCTTAGTTGGTTGTCGCTGTGCCGGCATTCAAAACTTATTTATGAGCGCTACTGTCCAATGTATTTGTTATTGTTTTCAAAATTTAAAATTATTTATGTCACTAGTCGTCCACTTCGAGCTGTTTCTAAGTTATTTCTGTTTCTGTTCGCTTCACTGAGAGCTATTTTGTCACTGTACCGCCATTCGACATTTATTTCTGATGTTGATCACCTTACCCCGAACTGTTGTTGTGTTGAGTTATTTTTTTAGGCTTATCGCCTCAGTTTGAATTGTTTATCCACGCTGTTAAGCTCCACATAAACTTTTATCGCATGAGTGAGAATTTCTTTGATGAGGGCCGATAGTATTCAAATTGGTTTCGGTCGCAAATCGCTAGGCTTCGAGTTTCTTTTGCTCCTGCATTGAAAATACATTAGCTACTCTCTAATTCCCTGCTCGGCCAGAGTATTCCTGTCGCTGAGTTGAGAGCAATTTTGTCGCTGGGTGCAAAAATAGTTTTGCCGTGGGATCCAATATCGTTTTCTTCGGTTTGCTGAGATTGCGTTCGTTGTTTAGAGGTGTCAGGATCGCCACAGCTTGCAATAGTATTTCATGCTATTTTACAGTTTCGAACAATACAATTCTTCTCTGCGTGTTGTTTATATACAAATGAAAGCAAATGAATCCTTTCTTGCTGTCATCGCTTTGTTCTTTGATTCAAATTCTCATGGGACAAACTTTGATACTTCTTCATGCACCTAGCGTTTTCATTCCAAAGAGGTTGTGATTCCTTAGGCGCTTCAACTGACAAAACTTATTTCCACGCAGACTTTCCTTTAAAAATTGCCACATCAAAGGTGAAAGGTATCATGCGGACGTCTAAGGAAATAGACTTCCGTTTCCGTCTGAAACTAAATATAACTTAAGTGGAATCGGGGTATCCCAGCCAACGCCCTCATTGTCCCACTCTGTCCCCTCATTTTCTCTTGAACAGATGATTAAGTAAATTGTAATGTAAATTTTTGTTCATTTGAGCGAGTTAAGTACTTATAAAAACAATTTTTAATGAACCTCGTAATGTAGTGGCGTAGAAGAGAGACCGGTAAGCGAAAGGTATGAGAAACTTAAGAGATGCGAGACCTGCAGGGGTACAAGAAAAAATGGAATAAAAAAGTGTAAGGAGCCTGGATAATATGGAGCACAGGAAGAGTAGAAAGGAGTAAGGGGAATAAGAGGTAAAGAGGTAAAAAGACAGAGCATTCATACAGCGGTAGTAATTATTAATGTAAATATTCGATACTTTAGGGAGTTGCTATTGTCTTCAAAAACAATTAATAGAGCGCATACACAATTAATCATTCTGCATGCATAATAAATTCCTGAGAAGACTAAAAGAAGCACATTTATGGTTTCTTAAATTTAAAAACTTGAAAATATTGAAAAAAACGGGTACGCGCATAAGCAACTGCAAATTTGCCAAGGACAGTTTGATACGTGCAACTTTGTTTAAGTGTAAAGTTCAATAATGCATGAGTCAATCATTGGAAACTGTTACTTGCCTTAATTTCAGTTAGTATTCTACTAAAACAATTAGATTATTCGCTCTCGATTTCTGTGAGGCGATAGTTGACTCGGCCTTCGGCCTCATCAGCTATCACCTCATAGACATTTCGAGCTCATAATCTGATTGTTAAATTGAATGTCATAGCGCTTATCCGACGATAGCGCCCGCTTAGCGGAAGTGGCTCAAGAAAGGTAGCTTTCTCCTTCATTTTTTTTAGATAAGATGAAAATGATTTATCCTCTCATTTCGATTTTAGTTAGCAGAGAGCAGGAGAAGTATTTTATTTTTTAGGCGGAAAGCTGCGGTAAGCTACGGTACATTAAAACTTCAAGCGGGCGAAGAAGTTTCAAGATTCGACGTTTCCTCTTTAGAGGGCTTCTTTTTTAGAAGTCAACAGTTGACATAAAATTGTTTATATATGTATAGATGTAATATCATCTTAAGAGAATAAAATTAACAAATAGATTCCATGTTGCCGTGCGTCTGTTCAGTAATAGATCACAGATGACGTCAAAATGTGGTAAGAACAAAAAAGTGGCACAGGAGGCGTATCCGAGTGTGTCACTGATGTTCTTACCACATTTTGACGTCTTCTGTGATCTATTACTGAATCAGACGCACGGTAACATGGAATCTATTTGTTTTATGTAATAACGAAAAGCCAATTTTTTCTTTAAAAACATTTTAACAGAACGCGAAAGCCGGCCTTTTGCCCCGCCTTTTTCCCGCCTTTGTACGAAAAAAAGCCATTTGACGTGATCTATACATTCAAAATGAAGCAGTTTCATTGGTTGCTATGCGAAGCAAAGAATTGTGATTGGTCGAGAAAAATCCCGCCACTGTCAAACCTGACTCGAGCGGCTTTTCTCGTGGAACGAAAACTTACAGCGAAAGCTGAATTGAACTGCAAAATCCACAAATCTTGAAGAAAATGCTGGAATAATCAAGTCAGTTTTTGTCAATGGAGCAGCCCTGTGAGCCGAAAAGTTTGGACGTTGCCTTGAAAATTACAGGAGTTGAAAAAATACCCTCGGGAAAACTTGTGGTTGCAGTCAACCTAGAGGCCATTTGATTCGAGTTTTGAATGAAAGGAGCGAAAATGACGGTGGGGAATTTGTCTTCTGTGGTTGGTGATTCTCAAATCAGCTTGATATAGTGTCGGAGACACATTTTAGCTGCGATACTCTTGACAGAGCTGTGGTTAGCTATACTTAGCTCGCTGCTGTGACCTGAAACGGACAGGAATATTCGAATCGGAAAGCAAGGTTATGTATTTTATTTTACCAATTTTAAGAATTGATGTTTTGATGTTTCATTCCTGACATCAATCAGCGTGTCAACAGTTGTTTTGACACTGGGAAAGTTGAATTTTTTAAATAAATTAATCTCTGAAAATTTTTGTTTATTGGGTTTGTTAAATTCGAGATAACGGAGTAGTTCTCGGCTTACCAAGACCAAGTTTGTGCGTGGTTTAGTCGAGCTCAACTGCCGACTGAGGCTGCTAGAAAATTATTTCTGTATCATTTTTTTTTAAAAGAAACTGCTTTATCTTTCGTTTTCTGGCTTCTCAAGCCTGTTCAATTCCTCGGCAAAACTGTTTTGTACCTTATCTTTTGCCCAGTCACGGAAAATATCATCCTAATTCTAAAAACTTTCCGCCATTTTAAAACGGCAGAGGGAAAAACTTTGTAATGATGACGTCAATCGTGCGTCTGTCCTCTAATACATCATAGGCGAGAACCAATCAAAATGCGATAATAACTTGGGTTGTTATATAACAGAAAATACGAAACACCTAAGCGCTCCATTGCGGGGCTGGAAATTTTGATAATTAAATTCGTGTCGTTTTCAATCCTGAGGCATGCCGCTACGGGAAAATTTAGTGGTGAACAATAAAGACAATACAGTTTCTCGAAACTTTCGGACTGATAGTTGCCCTTGGAAACTTGATGTTCTTATAACTAGCCTATTTGTTTTAAGAACATCAAATTTCTGCGGGGCAACTATCAGACCTATAGTTTCTTGACAGAAACACTATTTTTTAAATCGAAATTTCAAGATCATATTCGAAGTGTAATTATATATTAAGTTTTGTTATATATTATTTTTAAAGTAAAAACTTAGCCCGCGCTATGGTTAGGAGCATTGTGTGGAATACAATTCATCCTTAGCGTTACGATATTATGTTTACTTTACAGTTGCTATGGTAATGGGCCTTTTTAACTAAGCTTCCCACTTTTTCTGCTCTCTTGAGTTGTTAAAAAAAAACAAAGAGTTCCTTTTTGCAAAATTTGAAAGAGTTTCAAACGCCTCGTGAAAACAGTCTCCTCTCAGGCATGATTACTGATCAGTTAAAGTTTTATAATGTAGACAAACATAACAGTAGGTCTTGTTGTTTTTATGTTTGCAATAATATGGCTACTCCGTGAATTCGAGAACAAATAATAAAATCTTTTATGCGTGTATGTAAAACCTGTCATAATAACATAATTATCGTTGGCAAGACGTCATTATAGGCTGTTTTCACACGATACCACGACAACCATATTAATGAGAATTTTTCTCTTTCGAAAAGTGTAAATTTTTTATCCCCAAGACAACGTTTTGTAAGCTAGGCACTAGGTGGGCACAAAGAAGTTTTTGGTCGTTCAGGCCTGGAGTATTGTCGTTAACAAGAGCAAAAGGAGGAGGGTGGGGTCCGTTCCCTAAGCAACCCTCCTAGCACTGCCACTTACAGACACTCAAGGTGTTAGTAGACATCCCAACCTAATGAAACTGGTTACTATTAATTTTTCTGCTTAATTACACTCCCAAATGTGATGGGAACATCGATGAAAGACGTTTACCTCCAATAAAATGAAAAAAATGCGTAATCATCGCGTCGTAATAACGCTAGAGTATCTGTAACTAATTTGGTGGCCAGAGCATACGTACTTTACCTGGTGCAGGCATCTGAAGGGTTTAGGGTGAAGCATTCAGGCAGTACTCAGTAGTTGTGTTTTATAGTGTGGTGTTATCCTATGCACACCTGTTCTGTAATGTATTTCCTCAAAGACACCTTATATACATATGTAATATATATAATACTTCTTGTGTTTGAATAGAATTTTAGAGAGCGCTCAACTCTGAAATAAGAAGTAAATAAAGTAATGAGTGTTGTTATTCTTTGACCATACAAAACAGCATTGTAGCAATTAAACGATGAATTAATGAAAATTAATGACTATAATGTATATAATATATATACCTTTTCTTAAACAGGATGTGGTTTGGTGGTTAATAACACACTACAAAGTCCTGGATATCCTAACAACTACCTACCCAATATGGACTGCAGTTATACGATTCCTATTCCGCGTAACCGGACGATGAACATTTCCTTCATCGATTTTTACTTGCAGTATTATCCATCATGCTAGTAAGCACATAGCTGTTACTTTAAGCTTAAATACCTACTGCTGTCTACAACACGATCTGTTACTTCCTTTAAATTGTCAAGAATTCATTGAAGTGGAGTGAATGAAACTTGATTGAACTGTTAATTATAACAAAGAACAAAAAATCAGAAAATAGTTACAAGGCTTACTTATAATATTCAGAGAACTCGGATGCAGTCTTAGACTCTTGCAATGTTCTTTGGGTGTGGGGGGAGGGGAGTGGAGAGGATGTGCAGGCAACTCCCGTTAATTTAGTTTAGGTTAATGAGATCTTCACCAAAATACAAGAACAAATAAATTTAAATAGACAAACAGCTAACTTGAAATAGGCAAATAAATTCAAAATAATACTAGATGTGAAGGGGAAAGAAACAAAACTAGTGTCCCAATTTCAAACTAAACCCCTTCTATACTCAACATACACTAATAAATGAAATAAAAAAAAGTACAAGCAACTAAAAATGTGATAAATACGTAAATTATTGTATAAATATAAAATCTTGTTGGATTCTAGCCTGGCGGACTATAAGTTCCTCGCTTTAAATGACAAATGTGCTGTCTTCAGCTAAAAATCAGTCAAATGTTGAAAAAGTTTACCCCTTGACATTTTAGATGTATCGTTCAGAATTCCATGAAGGGATAAAACCGCTATTTACCGTTTGCAAATATCTGCATTAGTTCTGGATATATTTAACTTTAAAAATATGGCAAATATGCAAATGAGATGATTTATTACGTAATACACTCAACCCAATATTGTATATCGAGTATATAAATAGAGCTATTCTGGCCAAATTGCACCACAAACCACTGAAACCTGGTAGGATAATAGTTCTACAGAAAACACACCAATGGCAATAGAAAATTATTTTCCCATTACAATTCACTCCTTTCCAGTCCCCACCCACTTGATTTCAATGTGTTAGTGATTTTCAGGTCAAAAAATAATCGACGCCATGAACTCAAGTTAATATACTTATATACTTGCTGTATCATGCAAAGAAGGTACCGTACCATTAGCAAATATCAAACTGGATGCCAAAGGTGACCAAAAAAGCTTTAAATATTGTGGAGTCTGGAACCCCAGAATGATGCCATGGAACCAAATTATTAAACTTGTATTGTAGAGCACATTTGGTAGAGTAATACTGTCAAGAATCAAAAATTCTGATTCAACCTGGCTGAGATATCTTTCTTCATCATATTTCATCAAATTTGGTTGGGTAGATGATATCCTCACATTGCTAATTTGCATAATTTAAAAACTTGAATATCTCTGAAACGAAAAAAGATATTCGAAAATAGTAAACGGCATTTTCCTTGTTAAACAGACTACTTGTTTATGCTATGAAATGGCTTAAATAGGAAAGACACGATTTTTGTCACAGCATTACTTTATTAAATTGAGACATTTCCTATAGTTTCTTGACAAATTAAAGGAAGGGTTTCAGGGCTCGGCGCATGGGCAAGCTACAAAGTTTATCACTCATTATCATTGTTTATAAGACAATTGGAAGCATGCAAATGACTCTTTTAAGAAATTTGCCTTTTCACGGTAAGTCACGAAAACATCACGATATAGATAAGTTTTCTCGATCAAATTTCTTTCGTATTTTCAAACTCTATCTATAAAGTACATTTTCGTTTACACATCAACGAGATGTCTTTTGGAAATCACAGACTATTGCGAAGATATTTGTTTACAAACATTGTTTTTGTTATTTAAATGTTGAAAACGTTAAACAAAAGGACTCTTTGTTTCAGCAGCCAATAGCTCTCTGGTTGACATATTAATAACAATAGGTGACGTCACTGATATCTTTGCTATAATTTGGTAATGTAATGCAAATCTTTATTTAAACACGGGGAATCATCAGTTTAGCTAAAAGGTAAAAAATCTAAAACTCATTACAACTGTTTTATATGATTACCGCGTGCGAATCCGATATCTCCGATACCTTCTTAATACCCCATCTAAACTGCCCAATAGAACCAAGGCTTGACAACCTTTAATTAAAGTGCCCCTGTGATAAAAATAATTGCTTCCTTTTTTTTCTTGAGATTCTGAAAGTGTGTCTGCTTAACACTCGACTGGAAAAATTCTGACCTTTCATTTTTATTCAAAGGCCGTTTACTTTGAATGTAAGTTTTGGATTTCACGATCCGCTATCACTCACGTTCAAACCTGACCGATTTGACCTCAGAGGGTTGGATCCGGGAAAAGTGATGTCAAAGGCTCACCAGCTTAAAATTTCAGCCTGTGAACGCAGCTCATTATGTATGCAAAGTGCGAATTTAAAAGCGTGAAAGCCCAAAACTCCCGTGCTGCATATTAATTCTGCAGCGTACACTTTCATCGCATTCTTAAACTAGTGAGCCTTTGACGTCATTTTCTTCTCGACCCAGCTCTCTCAAGAACTTAAATTTAGTAATGGCGGATCATTAAATAGGAAAGTTCCAGTTAAAATAAACAGGTGCCTTTTTTAAATCAAGGATTAAAACTTGGGTCACTTAATGTTTAGTTAACATGGTTTTGAAATCCAAAGGAAAAACATAATCTATTTTTTTGTCACAGGGGCACTTTAAGTTACTATACGGCTACACGAAGGCTAAGAGAATGACTGCTAGGCAAATACATGGCGAATGTAGAATTGAACATGGAATTTGTTATTCGAGCCGAATCGTTTACTCTGGAACAGACCAACGAGTTAACGGTACTCGTACCTGATTGCGTCGGGTTACGTCACAGCTTGCACATGCGTCGAACCGTGCAACTATCCATTAAATCATTGAATCTTATGCTGAACACTGTGTGAATGGTAAACACAGTTGTGAAGTGAAATTGTAAGTATGATAGCGGCGCCCTATATGTAATCGATATTGATATTGCTTAATTCTAAAGCTGCACCAAATGGCTCTTGCATGCATTTACATCATAGTAAGCAGCACATCTGAATTCATGGTTTGAGCTGCTGCGTTTAGTTTCAGGGATCGAGGAGCCATTTTGAAAGCTCTGTGCATATGAACCTTCTGCATTCCAGTGGAATAGAAAAGAATAAAAGCTGTTCTCGGCCTTGCCAGCCTGACATCTTGTCCACCTGTTTGGCTTGTAACTTTCCCCCAAGATGAAGACCTAATAAGACAAAATGCGAAAATAAAACGAAACGTTGTATATTGTAAGTAAATTGGTATATATGTGTTACAAGGATTTACAAGTCAATCCGTACCAAAAAATAGTGCCAATATTCTCCGAATACGGTTCCGACTAAGCTTGGCTATAAAGGATTTGAAATCACTGATTGCTTTATCTTAGTTAATGACCCCGAAGTAACTGAGTTGTGTAATAACGGCCAATTGTTGCCATTTCTTATGCACAGCTATGACTATCTAAAGATTGTTAAAGACGGAAGAATGGTTGGTAAATACTGTGGTCAGAGGACTGGACACAACATTCTTTTAACTGGACACCAGATATTGATAAAATTCCACTCAGACACTATGGATGAAAGAAAGGGATTCCTGATTCATTTCACTGCTGGTCCACATGGTAAGTACTTTTCCTAATTTCTAATGTTTGTTATATTATAAAGATGGCGATTGAGTATCTTTGTAACATTAAACAATTAGAAAACAGGCCTAAGAAATCACGCGCGCTGATTGGTTAAAGATCGCGTTTGTATAACTCGATGGAGACAGAACTAGCGCGCGCTGTTGACGAAGTAATGGCAAGAGCAAAGAGAATTTACATTTTGATAATCAAAGTTAACAAGTTGTTTTTCTTTATCTCGTCGTGGTTTTTTCTAAAAGAAATAGGAAACATGTACTCCGTGCTTCTATCGAGTTTTATATAATAACCCAAGTTATTCTCAAATTTTGATTGGTTCTCGCCTATGATCTGTTAGAGGACAGATGCACGATTGACGTCATCATTACAAAGTTTATCCCTCTGCCGTTTTAAAATGGCGGAAAGTTTTTAGAATTAGGATGATATTTTATGTAACTGGGCAAAAGATAAGCTACAAAAAAGTCTTGCCGAGGCATTGAACAGGTTCGAGAAGCCAGAAAACGAAAGACAAAGCCATTTCTTTGAGAAAATGATACAGAAATAATTTTCTAGCAGCCTCAGTCGGCAGTCGAGCGAGACTAAACCACGCATAAACTTGGTCTTGGTAAGCCGAGAACCATTGCTTGACCTCGAATTTAACAAACCCAATAAACAAAATGTTCTCGAGATTAATTTATTTAAAAAAGTCAACTTTTCCCAGTGTCAAAACAACTGTTGACAGACTGATTAATGTCGGGAATAAAACATCAAAACATCACTTCTTAAAATCAGTAAAATAAAATACATAACCTTGCTTTCAGATGCGAATGTTCCTGTCCGTTTCAGGGCACAGCAGCGAGCTAACTATAGCTAACCACAGCTCACGGTCAACAGTATCGCAGCTGAAATGTGTCTCCGACACTATATCAAGCTGATTTGAGAATCACCAACCACAGAAGACAAAAATCTCCACCGTCATTTTCGCTCCTTTCATTCAAAACTCGATTCAAATGGCCTCTAGGTCGACCGCAACCACAAGTTTTCCGAGGGTATTCTTTCAACTCCTGTAATTTTCAAGGCAACGTCCAAGCGTTTCGGCTCACAGGACTACTCCGATGACAAAAACCGACTTGAATTTTCCAGCATTTTCTTCAAGATTTGTAGATTTCGCAGCTCAATTCTGCTTTCGCTGTAAGTTTTCATTCCACGAGAAGCGACGCTCGAGTCAGGCTTGACAGTGGCGTGATTTTTCTCGACCAATCACAATTGTTTGCCACGCATAGCAACCAATGAAACTGCTTCAGGCAGGGCAAAGGCGGGGCAAAAGGCCGGCTTTCGCGTTATGTTGAATTATTTTGAAACAAAAAAGGCTTTTCGTTATTATATAAAACAAATAGATTCCATGCTGCCGTGCGTCTGATTCAGTAATAGATCACAGAAGACGTCAAAATGTGGTTAGAACATCACTGACACACTCGGCTACGCCTCGTGTGCCACTTTTTTGTTCTTACCACATTTTGACGTCATCTGTGATCTATTACTGAACAGACGTACGGCAACATGGAATCTATTTGTTAAATACAAACACTCGTGAAAGCTTGGGACAACTCGAAAAAGCTGCGCGGCTCGTGTTTCCACAGTATTTCTCACTCTCCCAAACTTCCATTCGTGTTTCTATAACTTGATAGAAATAGGGGACATGTTTTCTGTTTCTTAACTGTTAACAGACCTGTATATCAAATGTAACATGGCTTAGTAGCTACACTTCGCCAAAATACCATTACGTCCCAGTCCGAGACTCGACTTAAATCACAGTGAAATCTGAAAGGTAAACTCTGAAATGGTGTTCAACTGTGTTAAGGTATCGGTGCTAGCGGTTTTATACCTGTAAACATAAGTAAACGATAGCCTCCATTTGGTAAATGGAGGATAATTGTCCGGGACATATCTCTTCCGAGAAGCGATCATTTTTTTCTGGAGCGTAGCTCGAGGAAAACTTTGCGATATGAGGAACTATTAATGTACAAGGGCAAATATCCGAGCATATTTCTGCCCCAGAAGGAGGATATTGTGTTTTCATCCTTCAAATGTTTTTGCGTTTCTTGCCGGATTCCGAAGCGAATAAATAAATGAGACGTTCTTTTTGTGGAATCTTTTTTTCATAGTTGTCCCACGCTCTTACAGAATTTTCAAAATCTTAAACACTAAGTGGTCTTATGATAAAATGCTTATTTATTGACTGAATTCAAACATTACTTCACTAGTGCCACCCAAGATTGTTTCAGATGCTGCGGTGAGATTAGAGCCAGGTAGCCAAGTGTCATGCTCAGCCACTGGAACCCTTCCCATATACATAGCATTGATTCGAAACTTTACAGTTCTGATGAACAAAACAGACACTGCAAGCAGTAAATTATACCAGGAAGGTAACTACACCTGTGTGGCCACCAGCCAGTATGGAACTGATGTAAAGCACTTCGTAATAAAAGGAGGTGAGAAGATAAGAAATTTTGAAACTAGCGCTATGCATTCCCAGTTGCGACTAGCAATTTGACACACAAATATTGTAAGTCATAACAGACGAAGGGAGCGATTCGAGGAGGGCAGACTCTGTTCCGACGCAATATTTATGGTATTAATCTTTCTGATATGTTCTGGTGACTGTAATGCGACCAAATGTTGTGAATTCATTAGAAGTTTACCTGGAAGCAATTTGCAATGACATTTTATGGCTTAAAGTAGCATAGCAAAGCGACTTGTCTTTTTCTAAGTCATGGAAAAAAAGAACAATAAGAAATCCAACTAGAAGATGAGAAAACGTAACTCTATCTTAACAGGGTAAGAGAAAATGAGGTGAGAGAACAGATCCCCGTGCCCTATGATAATCTTTTTCAATCTATTTCAAGCTTCGCGTCACGCTGGCAAAGTTATTTTTAGCCTAGGCCCCCGATCACGCAAGCAATGGCCATCGGTCATCAGGTTGTGTCCATCCAAATGAGAAATTGAAAATTTAGCGGGCTAAGAGAAAAAAAAAACTCAGTTTGTTCAGTTAAACTGCCGCACTGTTAGCATAGGAAATCATTTTCAGAGCTGAGCAGGAAAATTATATGTGCTTCTCCGAAGCCGTAAAATAGAAGTCGTGTCATTCCCCACCATGAATAATGAATGATTAGCGCAAAGTGCCAAGACTCAAATTCCTAACCTGCTTGAAAGTCGTTTCTCAGAAAGTGCCGAGAGGATTGAAGCGAAAAGCATTTCTTTCGATAGGTATTTTAAAGCACACGACAGCCAAAATATTTGTTTCCCGTTTGTTATATTAGAACTTTCACTCCAAAAAAAAAAAAAAAAACGGTTTAAATCTTAATTTATTTAATATCGGAAGTGCTGTGTAATATTTACTGCTGAATAGAATTGCATTTCAATAAACACGCACGAAAGTCGTTTCTCGACAAGTACTGAACGGATTAAATCGAGGAACATCTCTTTGGAAAGGTTATTGTGAGCGCAGGACAGCTCAATACTTGTTTCCCGTTTGTTAGAACTTTCGGTCCGAAGATCCCGGTGCAAATGTATGCATATTTAATTTCGAAATTGCTTTGTAAGATTTACCAGAGTTTCAGGGACGTCCGCGCCGAAAAAAGTGCTTCCCTGGAACGAACTAAAACATCGTTTGGGTCGGTAGAGACCTTGAGAGAGACTCCTCTAGAAAGCCCTTTGAAACTGTTGATCAGGAAAATTATCTTTTTTTGTGTTTATCGCGATTTTTACGTCGGAAATTAGTCTTGTCATTTCTCTGCATGACTGGTTCGGTATACGGTATACGGTATACGGTATAACTTTATTTCTGGTATAAATTCAGCTCAAAAAAGAATGTTCCGCAAATAGCATTGCTAGTCTCGGCGGAACAGTCATACAAAGAAAAAGAAATGAAAATGAAAAATGAATAGTAAATATAAAAATGAATAATAAATTTTGCAATAGGAGACTTACATAATTTTTAAACAGATTGTACCAAATTATTAAATCATTAAAACGTTAACATAATGAAGAACTCAAGTTCAATTGTACGTTTTTAGGGCAGAGGCAATTTGGGAAATATCAATATAATCATCATGCTTCTTAAGAATATCTAGAAGGAAAGAGTGAAGTTTTGTTTGGAAGTGTTTCTTGGGGAGCTCTCTTAATGATGCTGGCATCTCATTCCAAATTTTAGCTCCTACTCTTGAGAAAGCTCTTTTTTGGATTTCTAACCTAGATTTCTTAATATAGAATTTGTTTTCTGATGAAGACCGAGTGTTATAAGAGTGAATACTGGTAGTGTCGCTGAATAGGTTTAAAATGTTATTAGGTACTTTCCGGTTTCGTATGTTATGCATTAAGCAGCAGACGGATTTAAAAGAAAGAAAATTTAGAGGTAAAATATCGGCATGAATAAACAAAGGGACTGCATGTTCACATCTCTCCACGGAAAATATAAATCTAAGTGCTTTTTTTTTTCAGGTAGGATTTACTTGCAAGACCCAATGCAGTCAGGCCATAAGATATGGCCTGACTGCATGCAATTATGGTTCACATTAGGCGCTCTAGGTGCATGCAATTATGGTTCACACTAGGCGCTCTAGCTGCGGACAAGAATTGCATTCATAACACGCTCTAAAGTCGTTTCTCGAAAAGTACTGAACGTCCTAAAGAGAAAAAGATTTCTTTGGAAAGCTCTCTCAAAGCGCCAGATAGAATTATTCTTCCTCTTTCCTTACGAAATGCGCTTCGAAAATCCCGACGAAAAGTTTTTTTGCGTAATTGATTAACTGTTAAAATTAAACCTCATTTTATTACGTCATTTAAATTGGCCAATCGGGTGTCTTTCCTAAAATAACCTCGGAGCTTGACCACGCGCTAAAATTAGATTGAAAAAGAGTATCATAGGAAGAGGCCCATGTATGGGGAATGTGTTCTTTTAGATCATGGTCTCCTGAACAGGGTCAATAATTTCTTCGTCCGCACAATGTTTGATCACTAACTAACTAACTAACTAACTAACTAACTAACCAACTAACTAACTAACTAACTAACCTTTATAACTAACTAACTAGCTTAGTTACCAATTGACTCACTGACTGACTAACTGTCTGTCTGTCTGTCTGTCTGTCTGACTGACTGACTGACTGAATGACTGACCGACTGAGTTACTGACTGGCGACGTAATTGACAATTACAATGGCAAAATTGTCATCATCAATGTAAAATTTACAGTCTGTGTCTGCCAAAACGTGTTTCGGTTATACTTAAGAATATCGCGTTTTTCTTTAATTTTATTAATTTATTTTATTTTATCAAAAATGAAAGAAATTTGTGTTAAATGGTAATCTATTGCCAGGATCATTTCTTCACTTTACACTCCTTGCAGAGTTCATGTTACACATATCAGAAGTTCTTTTTTTTCTCTGGGCTGTTTTGAGTACACAATTTGCCCAAGCTTCTCAAATGCCGTGCATATAACTGACGTAATATTTGCTTGCATTACAGCAAGATATGATTTGTTTAATATTAATGTCAGCAGGTATGGTTCAGTTAATGAAAATTAAGTGTAAAGGATTTTTATTTCTAACCAATTAGTTCCACCAATGGTAACATTCCCAGCGGCTATGTTAGCAATACAAGGAGGTATGTTGTCATGTTCAGCCAGAGGAACTCCTCCCATATACACAGCACTGATACGGACCTCTACAGTACTGGTGAATAAAACAAACACTGTAACCATCCGTTTGTACAAGGATGGAAACTTCACTTGCCAGGCCATCAACCAGTATGGAACTGACATGAAAGAACTCCAAGTCACTTTCAAAAGTAAGAGTTTTTCTTCTGGCCTTTTCTCTCTTTTCTTGTTAAATAAAGTATAGTGCTACAGAGTCAGTCCCAGGTAAATTTCGAGGAAACGCTCTGTAATGGCCCTGTGGGTCCACAAGCGTTAAGCACCTTTACTACCAAGATCGACAGGTTGGAAACTATAACTTAAAGTGAAGTTCCATGCTGTCCATATTCTCTATCAAAGAGTTTTTTCTGACTTGGCCATAATTATCATCTATTAATTTAAGTGACATCTCATGTACATGTAGTGATAGCAATTAAGGACATATCTTGAATGCCTTCATCCCTGGCCAAAATGTTTGAGACACTGTTATCTTTCTATAAGAATCGGAATCCGATTTATCTTTCAAATCATGCCAAGTTGGATTTAAGCAAGGACAGATTTTAATTGTATAGGCCTTCGTTATTGGATGCCCATTCCTCTAAAATGTTGTTTAAAATATACTCTTTGTAACGTAGAAGAAATATAACAAAAAGCCTACTTCGGTATTAACAGCGTTTGGCCCAGAGATCGGCTTTCTGACCAGTAAAGGATATCCTAACAGCTACCCAAGGAATGCGGACATTGAATCACCTGTGTATCCTATTCCTGAAGGCTGGTTGATTAACATTTACTTTCAGGATTTTGATGTGGAAGAAAGTCCATTTTGCAGGTTAGCGATATAGCTATGGTTATCGAGTGTATCAGTGTGTGAGGGTCGTACAGGGGAGTTCTCGTCGGATGTGTGATTAGCTGATTTTATTTTCAGGAAATTTTTCTTCGTGAATCGTTGTCTGGAGGTTTTGCGTGGCCCGTGAAGAACCTGAATTTTTTTTTATCAATATTCGTGATTTTATCAATCTATTCTACGTGATTTTGTAACACACGTCCTCCGAGTAGTTAGATTCATATATGCAGAGTGATTTAGGTATGTGCTTAGCCATTCGCGATTTTGCGAACGATAACGCAAAGCGAGTCAGGCAGAACTCACCCAGAGAAGAACAACAACGTGGTAGACAAGGAGATGATTTGTATCTTGAGCTTTTGGATCTAATTAGAACATTACAAGCAGAAGACGAAACCAAAGAAGAACAGTTAAGGATACTACAAACGTAGCTAGACCAGGCTCTAGTCGAGATTAAATCGCTTCACACTATAGTAGAGGCTTTAAAGACTCGCTTGAATATACTCAGAAACAACAAGAGGATGCGAACGAAAGAATAGAAAGATGTGAAAGCGACCAAGACAGACAAGAAGATGAATTAATAAGACAAAGTATCCATAGTAAACGCTGGAAGGTAAATTTTTAAGGAGTTTCGGAAACTGATAAAGAAAGCTGCTCAGACTTGGTCAAGCACATCATTATGGTCTCTCAAGATCGACCAAAGAAAAGTGAAAGGCATAATGTTTTGCGGAGCCCACCGCTTAGGAAAAAAAAGAAAAGAGATTAGGCAACGGCAAACCCAGGCCGATTATCGTAAGGTTTACCTGCCGCGCCGACAGGGACTCCACTTGAAGGCAACGTTTCAATCTTAAAGAGTCGTCAATCAGAATGACCGAAGATCTTCCGCAAAATGTTCGCGAGATTAGAGGAAAAGTCCTTGTGCCAGCATTGAAGAAAGCCAGGAAAAGGGAAGGAACCAAGGCGACAATCATAGGAGATCGCTTGCTGGTTAAAGGCAAAAGTTATTCTTTCGATAAAAACCCTAAAAAGGGGCAAGAAGTCTCTCCCGATGAAGAAATGCTCGGGCGAGCAATTCACGACGAAGAACCTGAGCAGACCCCGGCTATCCAAGTGAACGACTGATAGGTACGGACAGATCGGTTTTAAATAATTAAATATTGACTTTTTATGGAACAGTTCTAAGCCACGTGTAAAAATAGCAGAGTATCTTAAATTTACGCCTGAAACATTTAATGTGTCTTAAACGATCTAGTCTCATCAAATTGCTCACTCAATTTTTCTCAATAATGAGAGAGCGCTTTAGCATGGTCAGGTCAAAATGGAGCTTATTTTTTAATTTTGTTCGTATATTTTTATTTCAGTTCATGGTGTTTATTGTTTTAATGTTATCTTTCGATGCTACAATGCCACATTTCTGACACGAATTAGCATAAATGAGGGGAAAATAATGACACGTTTTTCATTCGTGAGAGGTAAGCCATGATGCAAATTAGACGTATTCTCACACCTCTAAACAAACGGCGTTAACTGTAAGAAAAAACACAGCGTATAAACAAAAATTTAAAACTAGTTATGAACGATTCGAACCCAATTCAAATCAAAATTGTTACCCTAAACGTTAGTGGGCTGAACATTTATTCAGATGGCTACATAAGCAAAAAACACATTTCTAGTTTTTACAAGAAACTTACAGCGGTGAAAAATTAAAAGCCGTATGGGAAGCAGAGTGGGGTGGGAAGATTTTCTGTGGTCACGGAACAAAACACCGTAAAGGCTTTATGATTTTATTGAATCCAAAATATGACATCGAGGTGGAAAAGCTCGAGAGAGATAATCACGGAAGATTAATTATTCTTGACACAAAAATGAATGACACTAACTTGGTGCTAATCAATTTATATGCCCCAAATGATCTATCACAACAGGCTAGGTGCAATTCTTTGATAGGATTACGGACAAACTCTCAAAACACGTGGACGAGAACATTGTAATAGGTGGTGATTTTAATTGTTCTTTAATTCATTTAGACAAAGTGAGAGGGAAACCTGTAGAAAACAAGAAAGGGGTCTTCGACAAAATCTCCAACCTGATAAATCTTTATTCTATGCACGACGTGTGGCAGGAAAAGAATGCTAACGAAAAACAATTTACTCAGATAGACAAAGCATTTAAAGTTAAATGTAGACTAGATTATTTTTTTAGTATCTCAAAACCTAGTTAATCTCGCCAAGGATTGTCATATCATTCATGCACCAGGTTCTGATCACTGTGCTGTTAAATTATTAATTCAATCAGATTCTTTCAACTGTAGATTTCAATCAGATTCTTTCAGTACTGTGTTAGACTTGTTTAACTTCGAGGAAGATTTCATAAGATGGGCAAAAGTTTTCTTCACTGTTATCTCAAGCTGTGTTACAAATAACGGTTTCGCTTCTCCTTTTGTTCAATCTCAATCGTGGAGCAAGACAGGGTTGTCCGTTATTGGGCCTGCTGTTTGTCCTAGGAATAGAACTGCTAAATCTCGCAATACAAATGAACAGTAACCTTAAGGGAATAAAGGTCGGAGATGAGAAAATAAAAAAAAAAACCCTATATGCAGATGACCCTACACTTTTCGTTAAAGACCTAGAATAAGTTCAGGAGTTACTTTGAATTAAACAGATCAAAAACAGGAGCCATGTGGTTGGGATCTTGGGCAGGAAGAAAAGACAAACCGTTCGGTTTCCGATGGCCAGAAGTTTCAGCATATGCCCTTGGTATTCACTTTACCAACGATAGTAGCACTAGCGATAAATTAAATTTCGAAAAGAAATTAGAAGACCTGCAGAGAATCCTCTACTCCTGGAAAAGAAGGAAATTGGCTCTATTAGGGAAAACTAATATTGTCAAGTCGCTCGGGTTGTCGAAATTAACTTACAATAATCCTGCCACTGCCTAAAGATTTCGACAAAATTAAAAGGTAAACAAGACTATATTTGATTTTATATGGGACAACAAACCCCATAAAATTAAAAAAAAAACATATTAATAGGAGACAGGAAAGAAGGCGGTTTAAAAATGACCGAGTTTGACTCCATGAACAACGCCTTGAAAGCCTCGTGGGTGAGAAGATTGAACACCGATATTAACGCTTCGTGGAAAATCATCCCAAATTACATGACTCAGCATTTGGGTGGCTTTAAGTTTCTTCTATCATGCAATTACAAAATAAAAGAACTCACACTGAACAACATACCTAGCTTTTACGTAGAAATGCTTAAATCTTGGAATATGATTAAAAACATCAAGAGTGAACGCGATCAGGATAAAACGGGTCCACATGACGCTATTATTTGGAATAATTTCGATATAAAAATTGAAGGACAGCCTATTTTTTACAAGTCATGGTATAAGGTTACAACAAAACAGCAGAAAATTCCTGGCATTTGAAGAATTCATTAGTCGATACAAAGTGGTCTAGTTTCACTTTATACTACGGCCTTCTCAGTAGCATCAAAAGTAAATGGAAAATAACGACAGTACAAAGACAGAGACAGACAGTTAATCAAAATTGGTATGACAATGTTGAAAATCTTTCCAACGCCGCTCTGCGCAGGATTATTGTCGAAAACAAATTCCAACCTCCAATTAATGAAAAGAACATTTTCAGCTACAGAATAAACGATTCAGATATACAGAATTTACAACTGGCCTTTTTTAACTACTAAAAATTCAAAGCTAATTATATTTCAATTCAAGATTAATCACAATATTATCTATACCAAAGACAAACTCAAAAACGTTAACCTAATATCTAATGATGTATGCCATCTTTGTGAAAGAAAAAAAGCATACAATTAAACGCATGATGTTAAAATGCACCTATGTAACCTTATTCTGGAATGCATTTTTTGCCTGGTGGGCGCAAATCACCAACGAACAAAATCATTTATCAGACTCGGTCCTTCTAATTATATGGTCCTGTTAACTTGAGTAGACACAATCAACTGTAAAGCCTAGCTTTGTTAGTGGTAAAATACCTTATCTATAAATGTAACTTAGCTGCAGACCCCTTACTCTTTTCGTTGTTTAAATTACAGTTTCGGGAAAACATTTTGACTGAAGGATACATTACAATGAAAAACAAAACCGCCAAGCTTTTTAATGATAAATGGCACTGTTTCATTATAAAAGATTTCATTTCCGAAATTTAGCCACTACCATCGCCGCCCCTTTTTAATGTAGCACGATAAAGAAACTCTTTATTTTTATTTACTGTGTCAGTATATTCATTTACTAGGCAATTATACAAAGAGTTTGTAACATCCGTGTTAGTTTTAGCTTTATATTGTTTTAGAGTAGTTTATTAATTATATTGTCAATGTTTTGTTATTATTTTAATTTATGCGTATGTTTTCTTGAAATTGTCTGAGAAACATTTATTTTTAATTTGTCTGCAAAATAAATAAAATATTACAAAAAAGAAAAACACGATGCATTTGATTGCCTTATGGGTCTGGTCTCGCATCATGCATTGTTTTCTTCTTTTATGTTTTTGAACAAACTTGAATCCTTCGTTATGCATTTTTCGTTTTATAATTTTTTCGATATCAGTCTTATACACCATTAGTTTACTTCCCAGTTTTAGCAAATAATAGTAATAAATAATAATAATAATAAATAACAATAATAATAATAAAGGAATTGCTAAATGCTAAACAAAAAAATCAATGTGAATTCTTTGTGAGTGGCGCATTCTTTCCAAAAATAATTTCAATATGAATGGCATTTTTACGCATTATTTTATGGCGTATTTTCATTACGCCGTTCAGGTAAGTTCATCAAGTAGTCGTTCAGCCAGGATGTAAATCGCAACAAAGTTGTTCCAGCAGATTTCGACGACTGATAAGCGCGGGGGATGAGAAGAAAAGTATAGATAATGCAGTGCCGAAAACAACAGCTTATATGAGTAAAAATGGTCGCGTAAGTTGTTTGAGGAATGGAAACAGAATCGATTGGTGAAGTGCTATACCTTACAAGGAGTTAACCACTAAATAAGGATTTGAAACGCTGGACACGGCCTCAACTACTGTCTGTCCCCAGAAGCAACGCTATCCTTCCCGTTAGTTGTACTCAATAGGTCGTTTCTAAGTCCCTTTTGTCTCTGTTTCAAAACGAGTCCAAAAGCGAAACCATTGTTATGAAAATGACTTTTATTTGCATGAAATTGAACCTGTAGTCGGAACTAGTTTTGAAAGGAGAGTCGGGCTGAACTGGCATTGAACAGGTTCGAAAAGCCAGAAGACCTAAGATAAAGCCATTTCTTTTAGAAAATAATCCAGAAAAAAATTTCGCGCAGTCCCAGTCGGCAGTCGAGCGAGTCTAAACCACTCACAAACTTGCATGGTCTTGGTAAGCCGAGAACCATTGCTTTATCTCAAATTTAACAAACCCAATTAAACAAAATGTTTCTGAAATTAATCTATTTTAAAGTTCAACTTTTCCCAGTGTCAAAAAAACTGTTGACACTAATTGATGTCAGGAATGAAACATCAAAACATCACTTCTTAAAATCAGATAAGCTTAAAATAAACACATAACCTTGCTTTCCGATGCGAATGTTCCTGTCCGTTTCAGGGCACAGCAGCGAGCTAAGTATAGCTAACCACAGCTCACGGTCAACAGTATGGCAGCTCAAATGTGTCTCCGACAAACTGATTTGAGAATCACCAACCACAGAAGACAAAAATATCCACTGTCATTTAGGTTCATTTCATTCAAACCACGAATCAAATGGCCTCTAGGTTGACCGCAACCACAAGTTTTCCAATGGTATACTCTCAACTCCTGCAATTTTCAAGGCACGGTCCAAGCTTTTCAGCTCACAGGGCTGCTCCGATGACAAACACTGGTTTCATTTTTCCAGCATTTTCTTCAAGATTTGTAGATTTCGCAGTTCAATTCTGCTTTCGCTGTAAGTTTTCATTCCACGAGAAGCGACGCTCGAGTCAGGTTTGACAGCGGCGTGATTTTTCTCGACCAATCACAATTCTTTGCTACTCATAGTAACCAATGAAATTGCTTCATTTTGTATAAATCATAGATGACGTCAAATGGCTTTTTTTTCGAATTCACCAAGGTTGACAAAGGCGGGGAAAGGGCTAGCTTTCGCTTTATGTTGAAGTACTTTTGAAATAAACAAAAGCTTTATATGTAGTAATTTGTTTCGTTATTACATAAAACAAATAGATTCCATGTTGCCGTGCATCTGTTTAGTAATAGATCACAGATGACGTTAAAATGTGGTAAAAACATCAGTGACACACTCGGCTACGCCTCGTGTGCCACTTTTTGTTCTACCACATTTTGACGTCATCTGCGATCTATTACTTAGCAGACGCAAGGCAACATGGAATCTATTTTTAATTATTAATTGGAATTTTATTTTTTAAAACGTCTCACGAGTGTCTCACGAGTGTCTCACGAGTGTCTCACGAGTGTCACAAGTTTCTTAGTTTTAGTGGTTTGGTGTTAAACATCATTTTTTTTTCTTTTTAGCAAAGACTTTTTGAAAATTACGGACGGGGTGGATGAACTGTTTGGTATGTACTGTGGTAACAAGACATCTGGACAAAATCTTCGTGTGATTGGAGACAGAGTGAAATTAATATTTCACTCAGACGGAGAGATTGAGCAAAGAGGATATCTGCTAAATTTCACTTTGATTTCATTGTCTTCGTTTTCAAATGGTAAGTCAGAAAACTTGAAAAGTACTTCTTCCCAGGGGCGAATCTAGGGGAAGGGTTCAGGGAGTGTGCACTCTACCCTTCCTGAGAAGAAGCTTTTTTTCTACATATCTGAGTTGAAAATTTGTTTACCTCACCAGTTAGTGTCCCCATTCGTTAGGGGTGTACTCCCTCTGAAGAAAAATTCTGGATCCCCCTGCTTCCCTCCCTGGTCATCTCTTTGGTCGTCTTCCCTCCCTTATCGTCCCTGGTAAGAGACAATGTCTCTTGCGTGTCGTAATTTTCAATACGCCGAAACATGGTTTTGTCATCGACTGCATTATTTTGTAGTCCAAATTTAGTAAAGTAATCGGCCGACAATTTGTTAGGTGTAGTAAATTTGGGTTCTCTTTCGGTATGAGAGTGATAGTGCATTTGCGCTGGGATATTGACATTTCGCCTTCTCTATAACCCCGACCCCGGCGGCGGGGCGGCCGATTATATTGGATTCTCAATTAGTAGATCGAAAAAGCAATTGTAGAAATGACAGGTAAGAGAGTGTGAGAGTTAAGATTAAAACTGAATTGAATTGTATTGAGGTAAAACTGTCTTCACCGCGTGATTTTCCACTAGAAAAGGTTTTAAAAACTTCTTTACATCCTCCAGAGTAATTTCGCCTTCTAGCTCCTCTTTTTCTAAGTCTTGCTGCAGCTTTGGTATTTTCAAGCTGTGAACAAATATTTCAAACCGGTCATCATCAATACCACAATTTGAAGTGTAGAGATCTCTATAAAAGTGTTCGATTTCTTTCATTATTTCATCTGCTCTGTGCAAATGTTTTCCGTTCGATGGTTCTGGTTCTGCTATTTTTTCTGCTGTTATTTCTCTTTTGCAGCCGGATTAAAGAAATATATCGTAGGCTTCTCATCCTTTTCCGTTTACCTGGTTGTGGAGCGTAGCGTTAAGCCGTTTGCTTTTTCCTCTTAAAACAAAAGTTGTTTTAGAGTGTGCTTGTTGATAAATTCAGCAGTGGTGCTGTCAGAAATCCCCTTTTCTTGTTTATCTAGGCGGGTTTGTACATTCGATTCATGTTTGAGTTGTCTTTTGGCTTTGTTTTTGGAGTATTCAATTGCAAGGCCCCTTATGTCCTTTTATTTCCACATAAGTAGGTGATCATCCAAGTCTCGGTATTTTTCAACTATAATGGGATTACTATCATTTTCGATCTACCGTGAACGGCAAACTTTTTTTCCGCGTTGTTACACGCCTAAAACATCCAAGTTTGTCCAGACAAACTGTCACGTTTTTAATGGAACGTTTAGAGCGTGAACATGTCAAGTTTTGAAAGCTCTGCTTAAATGTTTCTGCAAGTGAACACACGTTTTAAAAAACGTTGCGTTAAGTTCTTTTTGTGACATTCTGAAGTACGTTCGCGCCCTGTAAATCAACTCTGACCATGACGCACATGGAAACCAAGATTGTTTATTCCTATTATTCGACCGGAAGGGTAACTCGGATTTTTTTTAAACGAAGAAGAGTTGTTAGGGCTAAATTATGATGCGTTTAAGTGAAAAATCGTTAATGAAACACCGCATTTGAGTAAGACAACGGACATGGCAGCGTTGCGGCTTACTATTTTGGATGACGGCTACCGAGTAGACATATCGCCAGCTTACTTTCAGCATCGAATAAACGGAATTTTGGAGAAGAACTCCACGAAAGCAATTGAAGTCAATGCGTTGATGTTTCATTCTCCTGGTGTAGCATCTCCGCCGAGAAAAAAACTAATACTAGTAACGTCACAATGTCTAGCCCTGTATCAAAGAAAAAACTGACTTTTACGCGGGAGTTTACAACGTCACAAACAGCACAGGATTTTGAGCCAGGAAATCTTGAGCAATAGGAGCAATGTAGTACTCCTTTTCAGAGATATATGAAAAAGGCTGAGAGCAATATCGAGAGGAAGAAAAGCGAACTACGTAAACTTAAACAAGAGGAAAGGGAAACCTCGCGTATACTCCTCAATGTGTCATCTCATCCATCAGATGGCAACATGTGTCGAAATTGTCACCTTCGACTTGGTCATACAGCCTGAAATTGTACTCACGGCAAGTGCAGGTCCCTTTTATTTATTTGTGGTGAGGAGAAATTACATCCTGGAGAACTCAAAAACAGAGGGCGGCGAAGGAGCAACAAGAAAACAATTGTCCTTGAGCGAACTCTCAGTGCTTTTGATTCATATGAAAAGCTCAACTTTTGCGGGTATTGTTTTCGGAAAAGGTAAATTAAGTCTAATTATATTATTTCATCATTGAAATAAATTTGTTTCAATAGGTAATTGATTTCCATGGGACGCCACCTCTTTGGTCGAGTGACTGTAGTGTAACATTCCAATCTACGTCCAAATGCCGCCATTTTGGTTCACGACCGAATTTAACGGGGGAATGGGTCGAGGGCCGGATGTGACGTCAAATCCAGAACACGATGATTTTGCAGTTCGCATATTTACTTGTTTTTGTGGGAAAGGCTGAGGAAGTAGTTCCAAAATTGGTCAGCCAGGTGCATTGTAAAGGGGATGTAGCAGCTCAACAAACTTACAGGAGGTATTACGCTTCATGTCATACTGATTTTATTTAGAGATGATCGACTTGAAGCGAATTACGTAGAAAGCGATAGGTCCATTTTGTGAAGGCGAAACGTGCGAAGCTTTTAATAGTGGGAGTCGTCTAGAAGTTCGTTGATCTGTTCGATGCATTTCAAACCAAATGATTTCGTTCGACGCCTGGAGTTTTTGGAAGAGGAGCGGATTTCGCTGACTCCATGGCTTAAGCAAGACGAATTTGGTAAAAACCGCTCTTCTATCGATTTACGTATCCGTTGTTGGATCTAATCTGAGAAACAGCAGTCAGTCAACGCAGCCGACAGAGACAGAAGGCAGGATAATAGTGAGCGAATTTGTTCTGAGCTAATGTCCTCTCCCTTGATAAGTTCAAGTTTCCTTCCTCGGTTAATTCTTAATTTGAAAGAGAAACCCGGAGGGTAATTTTGGCAGAACTCAATTTCTTTCCAAGTCATGTTGTGAACAAACACACTGGTTTGAAAGACCCATCGTTTAGCAAATGTGGCCAAGCAAGGAAATACTGAGAATTGGTATGTTCGCAATTCAGAACCCCTGAACTCCTGAACATCCAAAGTATACAAGAACAAGTAAAGGGGGTAAGTTTCTAAAGAAACTGTGGTGCTGCGTCGGTGGGAGTATTACAAGATAATTTGGTTTTATCAACTGAGTTGATAATGTGAATTAGCCACCGTAAAGAGATTCAGAAGCTGACGTTTCGAGCGCTAGCCCTTCGTCGGAGCGAATCGAGGAATTGTGGGTTGTGTGTGGTTTATATACAGAAGTATGGAGCTACGCTATTGGTTGGTGCCTGGCAACGTGAAAAACAGAATAAATTAGTTAAATGAAAAACGTTCGTTGATACCGTGAGGATTAAGAGTGCCGATTTGAAAAATAAATTTTTGTTCTAGAGTTTTGCGGCTTTCTGTGCTTCCTTGATGTAGGGAGAGGCCGCAGACTGTCATATGTTGCGTAGAATGATTCGGCAGATTAAAGTGTCTAGCGACCGGTTTAGATGCGTTTTTGTCGTCTTTCTCTACGTCACGAAGATGTTCTCGAAATCGGTCGCCTAGTCGTCTACCTGTTTCGCCGATATATAACTTTTTGCAAAGGGTGCAAGTTATACAGTAGATGACATTGGCTGAGGTACAGGTAAAATGATCAGTGATCTTAATAGATCGCTTGGGTCCCGACAATTTTTCAACGTTGCAAATGAAAGGACATGTTTTGCATCGTGCGCGTGCACATTTAAAAGTACCGG
>JAEMPF020001075.1:0-14365 GCA_022496165.2 Catalaphyllia jardinei
CTCTTTGAAGCTGTTCTAGAAGATTTCTTTCTTGTTTCGAGCTGTTCTTTACGGAAGCTGTTCTTGTTTCGAGTTTTTCCGCGTTGGTGAAGCTGCGATAAGGGTGATATTATAGTGTGATCGAGCCTTCGCCTCCGAACATCACACGCGCGTTTGCGGGATCGCTGGTGACTTGTTTGATTACACGGACCGGATTATTTGGTATGAAGAATTATTGTAGTCATGTGTGCTGAGGTTTATGATACCAGGTAAGTTTTCAGTTCAACTTTTAATTTATATAAATAAGCTAGCGCTACGTTAACATATATCCGCATATGTCATTCCTTGTTTGCAAGGACTTGCTTGCAATTGATGCGAAATGTAGATTTCGAGTAAGAGAACTGTAGCTGATTAAGTAAGCTTATTGTAATCGAAACTTCCTTTTTTTCATTCAGCACCGACCTAAGACTGTTTCAATATCAACATTTTACAGTGATTAAGTGTATCATTGTCATTTTATTTAGCTTTTGTATGCATTCAACTCGAGTTAGAGTTCGTTTTCATTTCTCTGCATTGTCAACAACAACCTTGCATATTACCATTTACACAAAAAACAGGAAATCCGGTTAGAAATGGCTCGCATCATTCTGTTACGGCCCCTTGTTGAGGGCAGAAAATTGTTTGTGTTCCTTTCAGTCTTCATATGGTTTACTTTTAAACGTTGTTCTTTTTTTTCGCATACATGGTCAACATGTCAAATAAGATCTTTACCATTGAAAAATGGGGGGGTCTCTGTAAAGTGGCGGCGGATGGCGGATGGAAAAATGCGTTCATCCGGTCCACAGTTTACATAGACCCGAAAAATGGTTTGTTTAAGTGTTGAAAGCCCATGCTGTGCTGAAAATTTCTCTGAAATTTCGTCCACTTGATTTCTGGGCAATTTCTGTGTAGCCGGGATTTTGATCATATGACAGTAAAATTCTACAACTATAGACTTTTTAGTTTCACAGATGAACAAAGAAAAGTTCTGAAGACTGCTCTTGGAGGGCACAATTTGCTACTTTCTGGACAAGCCGGGACAGGCAAGTCATATGTGGTTAATGGCTTAGTGCGAGCTTTGCGGGGTTGTGGGAAAAAAGTGGTGGTTGTTTGCTCCAGTGGCATTTCGTGTTCAGTATATGGGGAAGGTGTGAAGTCCTCTACCGTCCATTCACATTATGCACTGCAAACGGCAGATATGCCGGCTGAAATGGTGATAGCAAGAGCAACCTCGATTCCCCATTGTGTCACAAGGATGAAAGCAGCCGACACTATCATCTGGGATGAAGCTGGCATGTCAAGCAAACGCATTTTCCAGTTGGTCAATGCTATCCACCATGAGCTTGCTGATGAAAGAGACAAAAGAAAGCCATTTGCATCTAAGCAAATAATCCTTGTAGGTAAATTTCTTCAGTTAAAGCCAGTTCCAGGCACTTTTGATGATGGCGAATTCATTTTTCGTTCAAGATTGTTTAGAGTTGCAATTCCACACCGATTTGAATTGCAACAATTGATGCGTCAGAATTTGGCAGACAAAACATTCATTACAGCATTGAAGGAGCTTCGCCTAGGGATCTGCTCTCCTGAAACGGAAGGTTTCTTGAAGTCTCTAGACAGGCCACTAGAAGGAGATGCAGTAGACATATTTTTCACCAAGCTCTCAGTTCAACTCCAAAACCAGGAAGCACTATTTAGGATGCCTGGAAACCTGCTTACCTTTGATTGTGTTGATGAAGGAAATGTCACTGGAATTAGCTGTCCTGCAGAAGTCAAGCTCCTTCTGAAAGTGGGTGCTAAAGTTATGATAGTGTGGAACCTTTCCGAAGATGTGAAAAATGGTACAACAGGGGAATTCCTGGGCATGAGAGGGGACAAGCTTGAAGTCGAGATCCAAAATCATGGAAAGGTGGCACTGAAAAGACAAACTTGGTCCAAGAGAGACAGAACTGGAAGAGTAGTTGGAAGCCGTACACAGTATCCTGTCATTCTTTTTTATGCTTGCACCTGCCATAAAACTCAAGGTCTTACATTACCACGTGCAGTGGTACATTGTTCAAAGGAATTTGTGCCAGGTTTGATTTATGTGGCTATTTCACGGGTGCGACATCCTGATGATCTTCAGGTACGCAAATTCAAGTCAAACCAACTTCTGAAACCACCACAAGATGCTCTGAGTGTTTGTGACAATAGTCAAGATGAGTGTGACGATCTTGCCTGTTGTGTAAATCAGAACTTGGACAATGATTTGTTTTCTGTGTGTGACTTTGGGGAGGAGTTTGGAGAAGAGGATGGAGGTGCTCCTGAGGAGCTTTCAGTAGATAGCTATCCTGATGGTGTGGTGTCATCATATTTTGATAGGGAAGATGACAATGCCGTTGTTGATTTGGGTGCTGTTTTTCTGGCGTTAGATGATAAGGAGAGCCAGTTTAGTGAACCACCTAATGACTTTGACATTGTACAGCTTCTGAAAAACCAAAAAGTACCTGAGCTGTTAGCCTTTGATGGAAATGAATTTTGTATAGAAGAGAATGCAGCAATAGACAAAGTATTGACAGACAGTGTACCTCAGCTTAAACTGTTTTCCCTTATTTTGTGGTTCAGAATATTTAACTTGCTTGGAGACCACCTTGCAAGCAATGCAGATGATATCCTGGTCAACACCATGTTGCGCACGCACCTCACTGATGTGACACACCATTTATATTTGGACATCATTGGTTCTGCTGAGTATCGCCGTGAGCTCCGTGCCCTCTTCCTAGTTGATGACCTTTCCGAAGCACACTTGTCCATTGGTTCTGTTTTGTGTTTGGATACATTTGCTTTCTTTGTTCATCATTTAGCTAGTAAAATTTATCTTCAACGTGAAACGGAACAAATAAATTTCAATGTGTCAGAAATGCCTGTTGAGGGTCTGGCAAAGCTGAGGCATGTTGCTGGGTGGGCAGTCAGGAAGGAGCTGGAGAGATGTAGAAGGTTCATCAGGGAGAACATGTTTTCACAGACCACTGGAACTCGCCAGAAGATTTATGCTGCGCATGCCAAATGTGAGCTTCTTGAGGAACAAATTATTGTTCAGTTCGCGTGGCTGAAAGATAACACAAGTGCTCCAGGAACTTTGGATGTGACTGAGGACCGATAGTACAGGGAACGTGGTCTGCTACACATTTCAGATGAAGCCTTTGAGTGTTTCAAGATCCTTGAAAATCTGAGAGTCCAACAAATGAACTTGTCGAGGTTGACAGGATCAAACATGAAAGCAAGCTTTGCTGACAATGCGGTCCATGCAATCCAAAGTGATGCAACCCTGTCATCTGCCTGGAAAGCTGCCTTCAAGGATGTTGAGCTAGACAAAGAGGTGAACACTTCATTTGTTAACTTACAGTATGAAGTAGAATTTGACCGTATTACTAAGGTGTAAATACATTTTTGCAGATAAAAACAATTGAAATGGCACACGTATGATTTCTAATTTTTTTTGGTTTCTATTGTCAAAGGGACTGCCTGGTTGGATCTTCCCCCCCCCCCTCCCCACCCCCTCAGTTTGAATCGCTGTGATTCCTACTTAGCTTCCTGAACAATTTATCTTAACCCTTTACTACCCGAGGAGCCTCTCTTTGACCAGTAAAATCGTCTGGCGTTAGACATAGTAAAATCAATAAGTCACTCTTGGGCAGTAAAGGGTTAAAAAACTGAAATGACTGTAAACCACAGACAACATTCCTCTAAATTATAAGTATTTTATATTCATACATTTACTGTAGGTCCTGGTGGATGAGTTGCTAAATGATGTTATCAGGAGGTACATGAAAATGGCAACATGTCAATTTCTGAGGGATTTCCGCCGAGCGTACAACCTTAAGAAAACTGCTGAACACAGGAAACGTGTCTTACAGCGCAAACAAGTTGCAGCCCAATGCAATGATCATGTGAAATTTGCTGACATTTTCGAGGACAGCAGTGTTGGAAAGCAGATTAGCCATAACCACTTGTACTTCTTCATCCAAAAGCATGGTGTTACTGGTGTCAAGCGCGTCTACACCAAGGATCAATTGGGAAAGCATTGCAGTGCATATGGGATTAGAGTAAAAACGAGTCACAACAAACAACAACTGTCTCAAAGCCTGATAGATGCGGTGTCTTCCCGTGACAGCAATGGCAACATACCCCACCCACATTACGTGACTCATCTTCGTGCGCAAGCTGAAATCACTGATGGCAGGATTTTACTGAGGATAACCAGGTCTCCTTGAACAATAAATTGGTGAGGTTCTGTTTTATTTCTGCACCAAAAAATTCCAACAAGAATAGCATCTACCTCAATTTACAAAAAACTCTTAATTTTCAATAGTGTGTAATACACATGTACATGTAGTACATGTAGGAAGTAACTCAAAAAGTTTTTGCTAGTCAGAGCCATTCTGCTCATTACTGTAGGTCATGACATCAGATAATTTGTTGTGCATTTGTAGCCCTGGGAAATTCTCGAGCATAATTCCTGCACTAAATCTAAAATTTATCACTTAATTCACTTAGCATTACAGTACCTCTTTTTCAATTGTTGCTCCTTATATGGGGAATCATTCCCATTTGAATAGGCAACATCTAGCCATGGTTAATGCTACACAATTAAAAATTGAAGCTATTAAAATAAATGGCATCATAGTTTACCATAGATCACAATCATGTCTTATACAATTGAAGTGATTGAGTACATGTAGCTGGCTATTTGTCCAACTGAAATTTGACTATTTTTAAGCAAGACCATTTCGTGTTTTTTCTTGGATGAAATAAAGTGGACAACAAGTAGCCTCCATAGTTATGGAGGTAACTGCAATCAATCAAGGGAAATGGGTTATCCATTTCTTGCTCCTATTATCTACCTTTTCCAGCATTACATTTTGCACTGATGGGCTGCTGCCCAAATCGTATTGAATTCTGGGCAGACTCTTGAAGCCTGTATGTTGGGTTATTATTCTGCCCATTGCAGGATCTTGTTTGACAGAAATGGTTTTCCACACCATCCTGGTTGACAAGCCATGGTTTGATAGTAGAATTGGGGAACTTTGAAAGTTTAATATTTACAATGGCCTTAAAGCCATGAGTCATGGATTGGAGATCAAACCACAGTTTATTTGAAATAAATTCCTTGCCATTGGGTGATGCAACCTCTCCTCTCCAGTCTGAAAAAAAAGTAAGGAAAGCATCCAACCTCTTGATTCGGACATCATCCTTCCTGATCAGTGCTTCTTTGCTTGAACTAAAGAACTCAATTACTTCAGTGGTGTGGCTGATCAAATTTATTGTGGCATCCAGTGTACTGCTGTCTTCACCGTTTTCAGAGAGATGTCTCTTATAGGCCTAAAACAAATTAAAGCAACAAAGCTTTAATCATAGGTCATGACTGTTATGGTTCAATATATTATGGGATGAAAATTTAGCCAATTCAGTTTCAAACCAGTTTTTTGTTATGACTATTTTTTTCTGTCTGAATTCTTAGACTTTATGAAGTGAACATCAAACTGGTTTCATTTGGAAAGGTTAAACCCAAAATAAACATGTAGGTGGATTGAAATATTAATTAAAGAAATTGCATTAATACATGTACCTGTATGCAAAGTATAACAATAATATTATTGTAGTTACATAAGAACATGTCAGTGTGTATTGAATGTAGCAACAATTTGTTAACAACTGAATTTCATCTCCTAATTACCTTCATTAGGAAATGCATCTTCTTGTCCAGGACATCTTCTGCCTGATGGTTACGCATCCTTAGGGCAGGGTCAAGATTGAAATGGTCCTCAGTCAACTTCTCATGGAGGTGAATTGTAGTGGAGGACTGATCGAATTTGTAGGCATCAACCAAGTGTGACCAAAGGATCTTTTTCCCTCCTACTGTAAGGCATCGTGGTTTTCCTTTTAGGTTGCTTTTTTCTATATTATTGCGAATTTTTTTGAAATTGTGCTGCAAATTGACAAAGATATGTAGGAGTCAACTAATGTGTTATTGGAAATTGAGCTAAGACCTTTCATGCATGTAATTGATGTTAGTATATACCACACAAGTGAATAGTGCTTTTCGCGCGCTCTGATTGGTTAACTCGGAGGTGATTAGTAAGTACTATTCACATCCGAGCAGGCGGCGCGAGAGATTTTCGCATTTCCGACCGTTTTTCGCACATAAATGAACTTTTGGTCCGCTAATATTCAACTTGTGTGGTATATACTAAAACAATTATTCACCTCAGTGTCGGTGAATAGTGGTGGATATTTGCCTAGCCGCAAAGCGGCGAGGTAAATATACACCACTATTCACCGACACTGAGGTGAATAATTGTTAATTATTGGAATGTTGCAATGTGATGTTTTGAGGGTTGTCACTGATGTTAAGTTTTGTTAATAGTTTGGAAAAGTGAATCTGGAAGCCATTTGAATTGCATTTCAACAAAATTATATTCCATGAAATTAGTAGTGGGATATGTATTAATGTCATTTAACACATTTCGGCCACTTTTCAGTGTAACTGTATGACACTTACTTTGCAGTCCACCACAAACACCATTGGTCCACCAGTGTGCATATTATATGCCACAAATTTGTGTGGTACTGGGTCATAATTTGGAAAATGCATTTGAATGAACTTTCTGTTCACTTCTGCTCCATCTAGAATGCACCAGTAAATGCTGTTTGAGAAAAAGTAAGAAAATATGATGATAAGTACTTTATTTTTGAACTTTCTAGTGTCATACATGTATGTGTTAAAGAACTATTTCATATCCATTTCTAAATTTATTATTGAAAACACTACTCTCCTTGTGGAAAGTGACCTGGAATAGAGTGAAAAGATCATAAATATTATTCATGTACAGTTTGGACTCTATAATGGAACGTTTTACATTGTACTTATGGTTTTAACAAGCTTTATTTGCCTGTCTGTGTTAAAGCAAGACATATAGCTGTACAGCTGTAGGTGATGTAACATACATGTACAGTAGCTTTGTTAAATGCATATATATCCAACTCACTTGAATCCATACTCTTTCATCATAACAATGCCTTTCCAAAAGAGATGGAACAAGTCACTTGCAGTACAATCATGGCTTGGAAATTGAGCCACGGGAAACCTGAATCCACAGTCACTTACAAACAGGAACTGTAGCACATGTGAAGCCAGTTTTGTTTCACTTTTTCCTAAGAATTTAATTCAGAAGTGATCCATTATTAAAAAAATATAGTAACAACATGTTACATTTTGTCTTTGTAATCATCTGTCACAAGTGGTAATATCAGGGTCTCACTTAAGTTTTGCTCTTTTGCTTCATGTGTTCATTTTGATTTTTGAATGTTTTACTGGATTCTTTATGATCAGCAATTAGTGTTTAAATTTTGTTTTCTCCGAAGAACTCCTGGTACATGTACCTCTTACGGGTGAAAATTAGTTGGGGTCATGCCTGCTAATAGAGATTCTGGTACATTTAGGGGTTCTTTTAAAAATTTTTGACAAGTATGCCCCAACATTTTTTTAGAGGAGCTCTCCACTGGTGCTTGCATGAGTGTTATCATACAAGACACTGAGCTCTAGAGAGGGTATTTTTAATGTATCGGAGAAAAAGGTGTTACCTTCTAATTTTAACATATCATCATGTAAAGCCCCAAGCTCAACGAAGCCAACAAGGCGATGTTTACCATCCTTTACAACCATTTCCACATTCTCCTGATGAAAAATTTTAATAATTAAATATATTACACTGTTGTTTTTGGGAGTTTATAACAAGCAGGGTTCTCATTAAATTAGGGAGTAGAGGGCTTGCTTCATGAAGTAGAGTCATGGTTTATTTATTTTCATTACTCTTTACATCTTATTAACACAGAAAATTTCACGAAAAGTAGGTGGCTCAGAAATCGAAGTAGCCGCTTCTTGTGCTGGCGGCCGGCACGTAATTGTAACGATCAGTAATCAGGCGGTCAGGTACCAAAACATCAACTTATATTTAACACAAGAGCATATAGCTACAGCTCACTAAGATACAACATGGCCGACCACGAGGTACGAACTGCCCAGCTTGCCTTGCGGCCACATGAAGCTCGATTTTCATGTATGCGTACTCGTTACATCTCCTTCCCTAAGTTCCTTAGATTCGTAGTCCAACAAACACAAACAATAATGTTCCGCAATGTTTCTATGCCTCAAGGTACTTATGTGCTAGACAAACTGTGCATACAAGTAGGTAGAACCAACAATAAAAAGAACAATAACAAATAAAGAGGCAAAATCAAAAGAGTGTCTCCTTAGCATTGATAATCTTGTAGCCACCGTGGTGGGTGACGTTCACGAGTTGGACGACTTGGTGGCTCTGCAACTACTTGGGTCGGCACAACCAACGGCTGCGGTAGCTCCTCTGAGCTTGTCTCAGTCTGCTCAATTAGCTCAGTTGGCTCACTTGTTTCGGATGGCTCCAACTTTTCAGGAGTGGCCCTTAACCATCGGCGGTTCCGTCGATACTGTTTCCCATTGACCTCCACTAGATAGGAACGGTTGCCTGCGTCTCCAATGACTTGCCCAAGGGACCATTCTTTCTCACCCGGTAGACGCATTCTTATGGCATCACCATTGTCCAACTTCGGCAATTCCCGTGTGTGTTGGTAATAATAATGCTTCTGCTTCTGCTTCCTCCTCTCAATCATCTCTGGTACGCTAGTAATCACATGAGGCTCTAACAAAGTCTTAGCTACAGGAAGACGAGTGCGTGTTCGCCTGCCATAGAGTAGCTGAGAAGGTGATGCGTGCATTCCTTCAGTAGGTGTGTTGCGCCATTCGAGTAACGCCAACAAGGGATCACGCTTATCTGCACGGGCTTTCAGCAACAGCGACTTGCAGGACTTCACGGCATTTTCAACACGACCATTACTCTGTGGATGGCGAGGGCTTGAAGTAATGTGATGAAAATCCCATTCTCTACTGAAGGACTCAAACTCTCCACTGTTGAAAGGTGGTCCGTTGTCACTAACAAGTGTCACAGGGATGCCATGTCTGGCAAACCAAGTCTTTAAGACAGTAATGACACGATTGCCTGTGGTGCTACTTAAATCTTGTACCTCAAAATAACCAGAATAGTAGTCAACAGCTATCAGGAAAGTCTGTCTCTCAAGTATAAACAAATCAACCCCAACTTTCCCCCACGGAAGACTGGGCACAGCATGGGGCTGCAGTGGCTCTCTACATTGTTCAGGTCGATAGCTGTTACAAATACCACATTTTGCTAGGTAATCCTTGAGCTGCGCCGTGATGCCTGGCCAGTAAACAATATCACGAGCACGACGCAGTGTCCCTTCGACGCCAATATGCGACTCATGCAGGCTCTTCACAATGTCAGAACGTTCACCAGCAGGTATGACTAAACGATGACCCTTGTATACCAAACCATCCTCGGTGGTCAACTCATCCCGGCTGTTCCAATACAGCTCAATCACTTGTTTACGACGCCTGTCATTTTCACGTGCATTTGCCAAGGTCTCTGGCCAACCCTTGCGGATAACATCAGATAGGATCTGTAACTCTTCATCCTTAACAGTCTCCTCGCGCAGCCTCTGCAAACGAGTGGGAGATACGGTCAGTTCTTCATCGTGCTTGATCTGCTCTAACTCAAAGGCAAATAATCTTTCCTTAATTGAACGGACATCACTGGTTGGGACTGTTGACTGTTCGCCCTCGACGTATGCTCGGCTTAGGGTGTCAGCCAAGAACATCGTGGTGCCTTTCTTGTATTCCACTTGGATGTCATAATTCTGCAAACGGAGTCGCATTCGTTGGAGTCGCTTCGGGGAGCTGTGGATGGGTTTCTTGAATATTGTTTCCAGTGGTTTGTGGTCTGACTGGACAACTACATCACTTCTTCCAAAGATGTACTGATCAATATTTTCACATGCAAAGACTATGGCAAGGAGCTCCTTCTCGATTTGCGCATAATTTTGTTCAGTAGGGGTCATCACACGAGAGCTGTAAGCCACTGGACACCCTTCTTGTAAGAGGGCAGCTCCAAGCCCACTCTGGGAAGCATCACACTGGATGACTACTGGTTTGCTTACATCATAGTAGGCAAGTAAAGGGGCAGTTACAATCATTTGTTTGATGCGGGCCAAAGCATCAGCACGGGCGGGTAACCAACACCATTCAGCATCTTTTTCAGTGAGCTTCCTCAGGACTTCTGTTTCATCCGACAAGCGTGGCAGAAACTTTGCTAGATAATTCACCATGCCAAGGAATCTACGCAGAGAGTGAACATCAGTGGGGTCAGGCATTTGTACTATAGCCTCCACCTTGCATGGGTCAGGTTTGAGACCTTCTGGGGTCAAAATATGACCAATGAAGGGAACTTCTTGCTGTCTCAGCCGGGCTTTCTTCTCGTTCAGTTTCAGGTTTCTTTCACGACAGCGATCTAGGAAAGCACGCACATTTTGGTCATGGTCTGACTGCCACTCAGCAGGTGTGTTGCCATATCCAACAATCACAAAATCATCAGCTATGACCTCTACTCCCTTAAGCCCCTCTATGTGCTCTCGCATTCTTCGCTGCCAAACCTCTGGTGCGCTGCTGATGCCAAACGGCATTCGCTTCCAGCGGTAGCGCCCGAAGGGGGTATTGAACGTGGTGAGCATACTAGATTCCTCGTCAAGTTCCACCTGCCAGAACCCATTACTAGCATCAAACACACTAAAGAGCTTTGCTCCGTTTAGTCTAGTTGCAATTTCCTCAATTGTTGGCATTGGGAAATGTTCTCGTTTTATAGCGACATTCAGGTCCCTGGGATCAAGACAGATGCGTATCTTTGTTTCTCCACTTCCTTCAGAAAGAGGCTTTCTCACCACCAGCATGCTGGATACCCAATCAGTGGGCTGATCTACCTTTGCTATGACATCATTAGCTGTCATTTCCTCCAGCTTCCTCTGCACATGCTCAGTCATGGCAACAGGTAACCGCCTTGGTGGGTGGACTACAGGTTTCACAGACTCGTCAGCAACAATATGGTACTTCCCATATAGCTTTCCAAGGCCTTCAAACACGTCAGCATACTGTTCTAGTAAGGGGTCTCTACCTGTCTTCAGCACATTTACGCGTGGATCACGGTCACAATCAAGGATCTTTATCAGGTTCATTTCTAACATGGTCTTCTTGGACAGTATTGGCTCATACCCATGACCCTTGACTACACTAGCTAGTATCTTGTGAGTGTGTCCATTACGGGTTGCATATAGGGTAGCTTTGCCCTCGGTAGGTTGTTCATACCCATTGGCTAAGATCAGAACCGACTTCACTCGAGTATCAAGACACTTTAAGTCCAGATCACCAGTCAGGCCCTTGTAGACATCCAAAGGCAGAAGGTTACACTCAGCTCCAGTGTCCATCAAGAAGGCAACTTCATGGCCTGTCATACTGTCAGCATCTTTTGACACGCTGAGGGTCACCACCTCACGTCCTTGCCCGCTTGCAACGCCTGCTGTACTCAAATAAAACCGCTCCTGGACAGTAGACACCTTACTTTTTGTTGGACACTTGGCTACAAAATGATTCTTCTTTTTACAATATGCACAGGTCTGGCCAAATGCAGGACAGTTGCGTCTTTCATGATTCCTGCCACAGAATCTGCAATCTCGAATCTTAATCTCTTTCCCCAATGGAATGTCATCAGGCAGCTCTTTCTCTTTCTGTTTGACAACATTCAAACCAGATTCCACAGTCATAACTTTAATTTGAGCAGCTGTGCTTTCTGAAGCGCGAGCAATATCTAAAGCTCTCTCTAAAGTCAACTTCTTCTCTTTAAGCAAATTTTCACGTACCTTGCCATTTCTGGTACCAGTTACTAAACGATCACGGAGAAGCTGCTCTGGTGTGAGTGATTCAAAATCACAGTTCCCTGCAATTTGGCGTAATTCCGTCATGTATTGATCAACTGTTTCAGACTCCCGCTGATCTCGAGTAAAGAATAGAAAACGTTCGTAAATAGTGTTCTCTCTAGGTATACAGTAATCTTCGAATTTCTTTAAGACGGGAGCAATCTTCTTCTCATCTCCATCCGTGGCCCAAGTGAAAGTACGAAAGACCTTATTTGCTTCTTTTCCGATAACTGCCAACAACGTCGCCACTTGTCGCTCTTCATCTTCTTTATCCAACTTTGTAGCCAGCGTATAATTCTTCCAGGCAGCGACCCAAACTCGCCAGTTCGATGCTGTTGAGCCATCGCTGAGCTCAAGAATGTCGGGGGGTGGAATTTGAAAATTCGCCATTGTCGATCCTCGCTGCTTGTTTTTGGCACAAAATTTCCAGTTCTCGTGGCGTGTAGGTCCAGTGGACTTCTGACACCATGTAACGATCAGTAATCAGGCGGTCAGGTACCAAAACATCAACTTATATTTAACACAAGAGCATATAGCTACAGCTCACTAAGATACAACATGGCCGACCACGAGGTACGAACTGCCCAGCTTGCCTTGCGGCCACATGAAGCTCGATACTTCATGTATGCGTACTCGTTACAGTAATGAGAACCCTGAACAAGTTCCCACTGTAGGAATGTAAATGATTGTGTGGTCTTGCTTTGTTCTACTTTGGCCTTATCACCATTTGTGATAGGATTGAATTTTTAACTGCTGTTTTCAATTCAATAAATCTGTTGAATTACTCAAGTTGAGAGCTTTAATTATAGTTTTAACTGGTATGAATACTGGAGTGACAGCCATAACAATTATTTTACCTCGATCTTCATCTCATTTATTACGAAACCACCCCAAAAGTCCCACTCTCTGAGCTGTTTGGCCTGAGCAGCCTCACGGCACCACTGAATTATGTTTCTATTCCAGCCTGGCTGCTCTGATCGTTTGTTTTTGTGGTACCTGAATTAAAAGTAGTTCAGTTTTGATAACAACATAAAGTGTGTAATAGATTATACTATTAATATTAATTATTAAATATTAAATAAATTTCAATAACAACCAATTAACCACTTCAACATCAAGGAATATGTCTTACATTATTATTATTATTATTATTATTTCTTAACATTTTCTGTAATCCATGCAAATTAATAATAATTATAATAATAATAGTAATAATAATGTTAATCTATGCATGATTTCTGTGTTACATGGTCAATACAATGAATGATTGTGATGAACTAACTGCGTACATGTGATCATGACTTACCTTATAGTTCGATTGCTTGGCAGACGGATGAACTGCCGAAGAGGGTCAAGCACATGGGGGTTTTTACAGTACAGTTGTATGCACAACTGCATGATCCTGTGCATAAAAATGATAGACTTTATTTTCAGTGTGATAAATTCTCTAAATTTGCTGATATACTTCCATGTAACAAACAATTCTTTTTTGGGTCTTGGGGCATTACTGTAATTTGAATATTATTGCTTGAAATATGGTAAGGAGAAAAAAATTGTAGATCTCTGCTGGTATTAATAGATTACCCTTTGCACCTCATGTTAGTTCAGTGCACAAAGAAAACTAAGCAACTTAATAGTTGTTAATTTAAAACAAGGAATTAAAATTAATCCAATTCGATCTTAAAGTCAAATAGAAAAAGTGCATATTTGCGCTTTGTTTTATAGATCTTTCAATTTTGGGCTACAAAAATGGGAGAGGGGGTACTTTAAACCATGTCAGTGAGCTTGCTTACAAGTTAGTAAGTTATTTTGACAGTCGAATGTCCATTCTGTGTCCCACCCCACACCCCCTCCCCCTGGGGTAAAAAGCATTCTCTTACTTTGGATGCCATCTATAACCATTCTTGCATTTGGTGTGCAGTATCTTGTGCTGTTGTTGCCAAAAACACTTCATTTCGTCAGGAACATCCTTCTCCTCCACTTCCGAGAACATTTTAAACAGATCATCCTGGTCTTCACTCTCGACTGCGACACACTCCTTTTGGAACTTCTCCCGCCAATATTCCTCTCTCTTTTCAGCATTCCTTCGCACGTTTTGTTCCTTTTTTAACTGTATTTCAAGCTCCTCTTTGGTCATGTACCTCTTGTTACATTTGGGATGAATTTCCATTTGACTTTCTTTGCGCCTCTTTCTTTTGCCGTACTGTACACGAAGTCGAGAACAGTTATTACATATTCGACTAGGACCGCTTAAAACAAGGCAATTGTGTGCGAACAACCTCTTGCTTTCAACATCTGCCAGACTTACTACACCAGCCACATGGGTTAACATGGAGACAACACAATCAGCATCATTTTCGAAACCAAAGCAGAGGGAGGATTGGTCCACATAGTTTAGTGCATGTAAAATTTGATTTTCAATTGTTTTCTCTCCAAGCAGCTTCCTAAATCCAAG
>JAEMPF020001076.1:0-14360 GCA_022496165.2 Catalaphyllia jardinei
CTTGCCTGGCCGAGTGGTCTTCAGGGGCGTGTTAATCGTAAATACACATTTGTTTGCAGTTAAAGTCATCGAGCTCAGAGTAAGTGCCTTCAGTGTCTGTACTCTCTGGCCAGACAAGAGAGCAAGCAACATGGTTAGCTTCCAGGACATATCTCTGAGACCCAATTTCACTCCAAGAGTCCAGGTTGCAAGTATCTTAAGGACAGAGTTTACATCCCATATTTCTTTGTATCGGGGGAGAGAAGGCCTAGTTTCAAAAACACCTTTAACAAACCTGGTAACGAGTGGATGGCTACCAAAGTGAACACTCCCTGGAAGCACAATAATAGATGACAGGGCACTACGCGCAGTGTTTATACAGCTGTATCCTACACCAGTAGCAAAGAGATCTCCAAGGAAATTTATACCATCCTGTAAAGTGGCCTGAAGGGGATTAATGTTCCGTCGACAGCAGAATGATTCCCACTTCTTGTAGTAAGTTTGGTACTGGGTTGTGGTGCCTGATCTCCAGGACTGCATGATGATCCTTGAAGCTTCTGTCGAAATTCCTTGGCTTTCAAGAGATCTCCAGACAAGTGGCACATCAGCAGCTCTAGTTTTGGATACAGAGGGTGAATCATTTCTGGGCTGCTTGGAAGAAACAGCAGTTTCTTTCTGTTGGGTAGTAGTACTGGATTGTCGATCAGCATTCTCATCAAGACAGGCCACCATGTTTGGGTTGGCCATTTCGGAACAATAATAATTCCTTGGACCCTCTCCCGTTGGATCTTCTGCAATACTCTGCTGATAAGAGAAAATGGAGGGAACATGTAAGGCACATATTGCTTCCATGATAAGTGAAATGCATCAACTGCCACAGCCCCTGGGTCTGGATGCCATGGTACATAAGGCAGAAACTGGTGGTTTAGTCTGGAAGCAAATAAGTCAATATTGGGCACAACCTTTACTACATTGAGGCAGTTCCTGAAAATAGTTCTGTCTAGTGTCCACTCAAGTTGCGAGTGAGACTGTCTAGATTGTTTATCAGCTTCCACATTCTCTACACCAGGGATATGGACAGCTGTAAGCCAAATATTTCTTTGGGAACATCATAACCAAATTTCTCTGGCTAGATCATTTCTTTTTTCAGAGCTACTAGTACCCATATGGTTTACATCAGACAGGGCAGTCATATTGTCTACCATGACCTTCACATGCTGCCCATTAATGATAGATGAAAAAGATTTAAGAGCCAAGTATATGGCTAGGAGCTCCAAATAGTTTATGTAGTTTGTGGCCTCCTCTGTAGTCCAGTGTCCACCTGTACTGGTGTCATTTAGGGCACAGCCCCATCCAGTGGATGAGGCATCAGTTGACATGACAACAGTAGGCTCACCATGACTAATGACATTGTAGCTGGCTTCAAGGTGTGTATTCCACCAAATTAATTCATTACACGCTTTGTCTGATACTACCATAAAAGCATCATAACCACCCTTGCTGTATTTTAGGGCAAGAGTTTTCTCCCTCTCTAATTGACGGAAATAAAGTGGGCCATACATGACACCTGGGAAACTAGATACCATATATCCAAGGGCTCTTGCAACCTCCCGTATAGTGGTATTTTGGGCCTTGATAAGCTTGGTACAGATTGATTTGAGCTTGCCAGCTTTTTCATTTGTCAAATAAATTCTCATCTGGACTGAGTCCAAGATAAACCCCCAAAATACTAATTTTTGTGTAGGGGTAAAAACTGACTTCTGAGGGTGAAGAATGAAGCCCAATGAGAGGAACATTTTCACAGTGTCTAGGACATTAGCTAGGCATTCCTCATAACTTCCCCCTTGTAGGTATGAGTCATCAATATAAGGGGAGTTTATGTGTCCTAGTTGTCTCAAAACAGCATAGGCTGGCTTCATAAGTTTGGTAAACTTCCTTGGGCAGAAAGCTAAACCATTAGGAAAGCAGGTAAACTGATACAGTTTACCACCCCATTCAAACTTAAGGTACTTCTGGTGCGGCACCGCAATAGGGACAGAGTAGTACGCGTCCTTGAGGTCAACAGCGGCCATATAGCATTTAGGCGTCATAAGGCTTATTACACTTTGAAGTGTATCCATTTTAAAGTGGTTGTATTGCACATGCTTGTTCAGGTTTTTGAGATTAAGGATCATTCGGCGAGATCCGTCTTTTTTGGGTCGTACAAAAATAGAAGAGATAAACTCCCCAGGTTCATGACTGGTTTCAACAATAACTGCCTTCTTAAGCAGGTTTGCAACCTCTGTAGAAATGATAGCATTTTCTTCAGCACTAAAACATTTTATTGCAGGGGGGTGTGTTTGACAAGGCTTAGTGTCAAATTCAATGTATTGCCCTGACACCATTTGAAGAATCTCAGTATCTGAGGTGATAGTTTGCCAACAATGAGCAAATTTTTCTAGCCTACCGCTTTTGAAGCAACTTGTTTGTGCAACAAGGTAAGCTATTAGTGTAGGGATAAAGCCTTCAAATTCAGTTACCTGTAACATGTGAAGTTTTGACATGATATCCTCATCGGTGTTTATTTCTTGCTGGTTTCCTCCTTTTTCTTCCAGGTTTTCTGTGGTTTCCACCTGGACTGGAAGTGGCCCTTGCCTAAAAAAGGCTGGTTCTGTTTCTGGCGATATGGAGGTTTGGTGGAAGATTTGGAGCTATTGTGAACAGCTGTGTCGGTTTGATGCTCGAATCGCAGTAAGCTGCGACTGAAGCTCATCGCCAAATAGCAAGGTTGTGACCGGTGTTTGAGAAGAACACAGCGAGCCGTATTCTTTATTAAGGTTGGGTTTGATAGCTTCCCGTCTACGTAGGGAGAGCTCGTAATTGGCGTGACCCAACAGAGCCATGGCATCAATTTGTGTTGTGAGTAAGGCACCCGTGTCTAACTTCCCACCTTGCGCACCTTGGCTTCTAAAATCCATGAGCTTCTGAGTTGATTGTGCAATAATGGCTCCAACCTTCACTATCATGTTCTGAATAGCGGACAATCTGGGGTCCTGCTTTTTCCAGTAATGGGTTAATTTTTCCCAAATCTCAGGGTTCACTTTGGGGGCAACAAGTTTCTCGCAGTTTTCAGGGCGATCGTATTTCTCGACCGTTTCTTTGACCTTGTTGTCGCCCAGTTTTGAAGCCCATCTCTTATTGATAATTTCGGCAAGTTGCTTAGAGATTGGGCGGCTCACTTTGTCATCTTTAGAGAAGTCGAGGGCCAATTTCTTTAAAAGTTCATCTTCGCCTTCATTTTTGCAGGAGTCCTGCGAGTTGGCGGATGACGTTTTGGCGCCTTCAGAGTCGTTCTCCGCGTCGGTTGCCAAAAGCTCGTGAACGTCTCCATCATCGCTTTCACTGCCAGTTTCACCTGTATTACTGACAGCAACTCTGGGCTTCTTCGTTTTCCCATTTAAAGGGTCTAAATTCCCAGAGCGAGCGTCTCGCTTCGCTGGGCGTTGCTTTGACAAAGCAGCGAACGCTTCGCCCATGGCGGACAATGAACCTGCCATGTGGTCCATGTTTCGGTTCAAATTTGTGAGTACACCCAATAGCGAGTCGCTATTTTCGAGTGCAGGTTCCTCAAGAAGGTCGTCTTCGACTTCCTCAGTGGAATTAAGCTCCGTTCCTTCGTCGGGATCTTGAAGATTGGTTGAATTCGCCATAGAAAAATTTTATGTGCAACTACTTCAAAGGTTCGCTTGCAAGTGACCGCTCTGGTTTCGCGCGCATATCTCACGTGACTCCTTAGCGACATTGACCAATGACGAAGTAGAATCTCGCAACTCTCACCATTTCATCACGCAACGTGACAACATCCACGCGAGAGCCCAAAACACGTGCGTGGGTCAGCACGGATATATGACGTCAGGATGGCGCAATTTGTTCTAAAAGTAGAAAAATTGTCCCATATCATGGTGCCGCGCGGATCCCAAGACTTACGGTCTCTGTCCCTGATTATGTCTCCTGTTCTGACATATTAGTGAAGTTCATGTTGGTTCTCACTAGATAAGAAATTAGCAAGTACTACTGACTCAAAAACAAACCATAATGCTTGGAAGATTTTTTTATTTTTCATTTATATTTATCAGTATTACAACAAAATTAAAAAATGATTGCAAAAGAGGACAATAAGTAAATACAAATTAAACAGTAAGGAGAGCGGAAAAATATTTGCACATATAATATATCATAAGGTGGCGGGGAGACCGAAAAGAAACTGAGAAGCTTATGTGTGAATCGACCTCCCCACTAAAACTAAATTAATTAGATGTCATAATTTACATGGCTAAAAAATGGCTAAAAATGTGTTATTCGTAGCTTTAATAACTTTGTATTTAAGGAGTTTTCTTAAAGAATAAATCGAGTTTGTTTGATGATTTCCCTGTCAAGAGAATCATAGAAGTTAGGTCCCTGAAAAAATACAGAAAATTGTTTGGCGTAAAGCATGAGAGTTCCTACTGTTGTAGGTGTAAAATTGATTGTTACGGATAAATTTTTGACTAAATTTGGGGATAAGGATGAGTTCTTGTAAGAGGACATAAACTGGCCTAATTGCGGCAAAGAGATGTCCTAGAGTTTTAATATGCTCAGTCCTTTAATGAGTGGATCTGTATGAGCATCAAAGTTTGATTTGTTTATGATTTTTATGGCACGTTTTAGTAAGGTAACGAGGCGACGTAGGCTGCTTTTGTTTGTCGATGCCCAAACTATATTACAGTAATGAAAGTATGGGTAAATTAAAGACTAGTACAATACGCGAAGAGACGACTTAGGTAGGTAAAAGCTGCTCTTACATATTATACCAATTGATTTTGAAACTTTATTTGCGATATGGGATATCTGAGACTTCAAGTTCAAATTTTCATCTAATATGAGTCCCAAGAAAACCGTTTCTTTGAAAGGAAAATCTGACGCGTACAAGTAGCTCATTTGCATAATACAGCGCGTGCACTTGCAAGTCGGAGTCGGTGTTTTCAATCCTCCGTAAGCAAAAAGATGGCGCCACGCAGTGCATTGTAGGTAAATGTACCAAATTAAAATAAGTAAACAGACAAGATGGCGGCTTTCGTGTCAGACGTCCATCTCTCTGAAGACGAAATTCCAGGGGCCAAGTTAGCAAAAGAAATCGAAAAGCTCGCCAAATCTGAAGCCATAAGATGGTTAAAGTGTCGAGGATGTCAAAATTTAAGTCAACTTAATTTAAAAGAGCTGAAACGCAAGTAAGTCGTAGATCACGTGAATGCAGCTTCCAGGTGTTTTAAGCGATCTTATAATTATTTTTTAAATAGATACATTGTCTCAAAGTTGGTTTTTATTTCTGCCTTACTAGAGTCCAGTTATATATTGAAAATGGCTGGGATAAGGAATTTCTAAAGGACCCAGAAAGGAAATTCTACGAGCAAAAGAGAAAAGAAACCCTCACTAATGAGCGTCGAGTTTTAGAGAAAATACTCGATGGCGATATTCCCCAGGACGGCTGGTCGTCTTCGCTGGCAGGCGTTCCGACTATCACCCACTCAGTTGTCGAGAAGTATTTTGAGCTGACTTCTGATGAAAAGCATGTAAGGGAAGGATACGCTTTTTCCAAGACAAAAAAGTTCGAAACGTCCGGGAAACCCATGCGAATCAACCTTTTGCCAAATGAAAACAACATGTTTGTACTTGAAGGCTACACACGGCCCGCTATGAAACAAGCCAAAGGTATTTCATCTGGTGAAGGGCTGTATGCGTGTTCAATAATTTTCGATAAGACATCTGGAAAAATTCTAGCGGCAAAAGACCACTCGTGTGCTGCTGGAAAACGAGGATTTTGCAAGCATGTTGCTGCTTTGGCGTACAAACTAGTAGAGGCCACCATGTCATGCAGTGTTGAGCTTCCCAAGTCAATCAGCTGCAGTGGGGAATACCATCCATAAGAGCCTCACAAGATCCAGAGAAAGAGCTCATGAAAAGAATGCCACTACAGGAAATTGTGTTTGAAAAGCATCTGCTACAGCGAGACAAAAGTGGAGGTAGAAAACGGAAATTGCCAGTGGAGGTGAGTTGTGGCTACACATCAAGACCGAACGGAGAGCCAGCAGTTGATAATGAACGAGTAACCAAGCTATGTGATGATTTAGCTTCATCCAAGTGCCCTAAAGTTGTATCCGAAATTTTAAAACTTAACTCTCTGAACTCTGACAAAGAGGAAGAAAGTGTGTCTGTAGATAAGGGTTGTGTTTCCATTCCTGACTCAATACAAGTGTGTCAAAATAAAGAAAATGTCACTGAAGTAGGTCTACCTGTTGCTCAAAGAAGTTCTGAGTGGTTCAGTAGGAGAATTGGAAAGATAACATCATCAAAGGCACCCGCTGTAATCGGTCTACAAGGGAAGAGGGAGTTTCAAGAAACCTGGGACTGCATCAGAAATAGAAAAGCAGAACCCTCAAAAAATTTCAGGAACTTTCACAGAGGTATCATATTTGAAGATGAAGCTGCAAACTGCTTTGCAAGTGAGAGTGCTGCTGTTGTGGAAAAATGTGGACTTTACTTTCTAGAAAGTGACCAATTTTATGGAGCTTCCCCGGACAGAACATTTCTGGGAGAAACGTGCAAGACACTTGTAGACATTAAAACAGGAAAACAAGTTAGCCTTTCTGGACTATGTCTTTTAGAAATAAAGACCCGTGCTGAAGGTAATTTGGAACCCCTATCTTCAGTAACTGGGGCTCATGTTGCCCAAATACAGTTGCAGGAAGAATGTACACAAGCTAATGTTTGTATACTCCAATCCTATGTTCCAGAGAGAAAGAAGTCAAAGTATTTTTTAATCAGAAAGAACAATAATTTTATTAGTGCTTTTAAAGTGTGCTGCAATGCAATCCTGAGCAATAGTAGAATAGACATAATATCTCTAGATAATATCTTGGCCCAGAAGCTTCAGGGACTGTCAAATCAAGTTCCCAATTTTGAAAACTTACTACCCTTACGGCAGTGGGCAAATGAACTGGCACGATCATGCATAGAAGTTTCTGTCATCTGATGGTTAACAGTGGGTCTTCCTTTGATATGTTTTCATAAACGCAAAAGACAGTTTTAAGTTAAACCAGCAACCACCAGCCTTTATTTTCAAAGTGTTTAAAAACTTTGTTTGAAAATTAGCTATTTACATACAGCTTGATATTAAATATATTTTGAAATGCAGAAATTATTGATTTTTGGTCCAATACTTCACTTACTCTTAAATATAGATGTAAATAAATTTAAAAATCCTTGATTCCGCCCCTACTAAATTTCAGCTTAAACTTAAGGAGGCTATGCACATAAACTGGGAAAAACCTAATTTAAACCAGCAAGTTCATCACGTCAATCTGACACTTACCCTTTAGGCTTAATATTCTTTCCAACACTTTGTTATTCACTCAAATATGTCACTTAATCATAATTAATTATGTATGCATGTTTCGCCTAGTTGTTATATAGTCCTAACGGTTTTTCAAATATTCTTTAACTGACGATGATGTTCGTAACATCAAAACATGTCTTCGAAATTTAAATTTAAAAGTGTCGTAACCTTCTTAAAGATGTAAATAAATAATTATTTCCAGAGCACAGCACTGGTTATTACGTATATGATTAAATTAATTATTATTTCACTTGTGAACAATCTCATTGAACACAGCATTTGAAATGTGCTTTTCACAATACACTTTCCAAACATTCTCAGGATATGCGAGTAAAAAATGTATCACCTTTGTATGTACAGATAAAAGATACCTTTACATATTGCCATGATTATAGCTCCAAAAAGTGGGGTCAGTGTGTTCTCAATGCTCGCTGGGCTTAATGTTTTGATCATGCTACCTATAATAGACCCTGGTTACCACATGATGCCTTGCATTACAAAATGTATTTCAGAAGATACAGAAATACTGGCATCAAATATTATCAGTAGGGTTACCCTGTTTATCAGAATATTTTGGTAGGCATAATAAATTCAGTGTTCCAGACAAGTGAGGGGTCTCAGGTCAAAACCCTGGCAAGGTCAGCTACATGACCTGACAAATTAACAGAAAAATATTTTTATAACATTTGATTTGGTGGGAATAGTGTGAATTGACCTGTTGGAACTCCTAAACAGATACCCTCCATTGAAAACTTATGTGGAACCCTAAATAATATTCTTATAGAAGGCAAGAATTTCATTCATGAGACATGATACGGTCACCTAAAGACAAACCATTATGTGTTCAATAACGTTATTGGCATTGTTATTATGGACAGAAAATTGAGTGTACTGTAAGTACTTCATGCATATGAAACATGTTATTCCTCATGTTCTTCTTCACCATTAATTAATGGTGGTAGCAATGCAGTCAACCAGCAACATACTTTCCATAGCTTTGAAAGAAGGTGTCCATAACGAATAGGAATATTTCCTTTAAGAATTCTGAAAACCTTGATCCTTCTTATTGCTCGTTCAACATGTACTCTGACCTGAGAGTTCTTCCTGTTATGCACATCTTCTTCTTCAGTAAACTGCTTCTTTCCTTCCAGTTTCACTGGTGTGTCAATTCTTACTCCATAATCATCCAGGATATGTTGGACAATAAATCCTTTGTCAGCCAACCATCGGTCCCCTCTTCGGGCCAATGCCAAAATGCCACTTTCAGACAGAATCTCTTCATCTGATATGCTTCCAGGATACACCTCAGAAACAAACGCTGGAAGCATAATTGGGGATAAGCCAATTAGAGCTTTACCAGTATTATGGCCTTTATACTCCGACCATGTTGCGCTCTGCTGAATAACTTGTGAAGATTTCTCAATGAAGAGCTCAGTGCAGTCAATAATGAGGTACACGTCCTCATGCTCTGGCTTAAAACAGCTGGGCAAAAACTTCTTGATGGTGTCACGGTCCGTTACGGAACTTAACTGGCCCAGGCAATCGTACATTCGGTCAACCCAGGTTGAAAAAATCTTAGACACTTCAGTTTGATCAGTGTTAAATCGATCGGCAAGGTCTTTTTCTAGTAAGCCTAGCCTCAGTCTATTCATGGTTAAAAAAAACTCGTCAATCTCAACGAGATTACGAGGTCTTCCTCTGGACACAACCTATGATGGATGTTTCGTGACATTTGTGTAGCCATTATAGTAATTTAGTTGAAAACCCGATCGTGGTTTCAGAAAATTGTATAAGGCAAGAAATGTTTTATAATCAGGCAAGCCGGTGTAAAACCGGATATCAGAATCGGAAAGCATGAACCTTTCTATACCAAATCTTTCGATCTTTTGTTGCTCTTCAAGTGACTTTATCCTTTCCAACAGTCTATTAATTTCATACCTGCATGTACAGTCTTGGTTTTCTTTCCCATCCAAGCCCTGCTGCACCACCACGTTGTCATTATCTCCATTATCTGATTTACTATGCTCGGCGTTTACTGAAACTGTCTTTGTGGTAATGTTCACGCTATCGACGCTCGCTGTTGAGGTGGATTTGTTTTTGTTTTCCCCGGTTGGACATGATTTATCCCGCAGCAGACTTGAAATGTCTACCGGCCACACAATATCGCCAGTTTTTAAATCCCTTCTTGGAAAAATTGAGGGTATATTATTTGTTCCATATTTGTGTCCTCCGGGAAAATGAGCACTACATACACGGTCGCTCGATTCCCACTCGTAATTCTTGCGTCGTAAACTCAGAGCTCTTATCCACTTTCGCCTTAATTTTACCTCTTTTGGGAAAGAATAAAACTTTAGGGTCTTATTTTTCCAACTTTTATGATCGCAGCCCGCAACAGCACAGCTAAAGGGCATCAGAACCCGCTTTAGTAAATCCTAAGACCGACCACCATTTCTGTTGCAATGTTTGTTTACGTATGTTAATTTGGTACATTTACCTATAATGCACTGCGTGGCGCCATCTTTTTGCTTGCGGAGGATTGTCAACAAATCTTAGTTATCTTTAATGTTGTGGTAAAAAACAAATCGAATGTGGTTTAGCGTGGACTGTATTCTTATCGACAACGATACAGGTCATCACAGCAGTCAAGATTTGTTGTGAAACCATTGATTTATTCATGCATGTCGACATAGTTTGTAAGTAAAACGTGGAACCCACCCGGAACCTAGCGGAACCTGCCGGAACAACCCGGAACCGCCCGGAACCTAACCGGAACCACCCGGAACCTAGCTGGAACCACCCGGAACCTAGCTGGAACCACCCAGAACCACCCGGAACCCCACGGAACCTACCCGGAACACCCTGGAACCTTGACAGAAACCCAAAATAATAAAATCAAAATCAAATAAAAGTAATAAAGAAACAAAATAAAAATAATAAAAAGCAAATAAATGAAATAATAAAAATAATAAAAGAACAGAACGGCACGTGACTAATGGAGTGTTTGCCATATCAAAGGAAACAGTCAAAGTTCTGTTTGTAGAAGGAAATGTTGCTACCTGGGAATAGGACACGTTTCCTCGGTTTTGGTGAAAGCTGACTGATACAGTTCTTCAGTATCGTCACCTTTAGGTTCATCTTCTATGATGATAGTATAGTCTCTTTCGCCTCACTCATGGTCAAAAATACTTTGTACTTTGAGCTTCGATATGGCAAACACTCCGTTAGTCACGTGCCGTTCTGTTCTTTTATTATTTTTATTATTTTATTTATTTGCTTTTTATTATTTTTATTTTGCTTCTTTATTCCTTTTATTTGAATTTTTTTGTTTTTTTAGTTTTCTGTCAAAGTTCCGTGGGGTTCCGAGTGGTTCCGGCTAGGTTCCAGCTAGTTTCCGGGCGGTTCCGGGTTGTTCCGGCAGGTTCCGCTAGGTTCCGGGTGGGTTCCGTGTTTTACATACACCCGTCGACATAAGCAAAATTTTCACGGGAATTTAAATGGTTTCTTAGTTACGTTTAGCACAATTTTCACATTTTACCTTTGAAGAGTGTCATTCCGAACTTTGTGGCGTGGTTTGTATTCCTCGGAATGGCATTTTCTTTCATTAAATTAATTTCATCTCCAGACACATTGACAAAGCGCGAGGCGGCTATAATCACCTCTGCGGAGGTGATTATAGCGGAATATGACGCCATTCTCGGCCAATGAGAGCGCGAGGATTTCTATAATCACCTGAGTAATTATACTAAATATTATAATTTGTACGTCTTTTTTTAGATTTAGAGAAAGTTTATTTGCCCCAAACCAAATTGACAGTTTGCTAATTTCTGAATTGAGCGTATGAGAAAAATAGTCTAGACTTTTATGCGTCATAAATACACTAGTATCGCCAGCGAACAAGATTAGATCTAAAACTGTAAAAACATTATTGAGATCGTTGACGTAGAGCAAGAAAAAAAAGAGGTGAAAAAAAGGTTCGAGGATGGAGCCGTGAGGAAGGCCACAAGAGACTAGGGAGTTTTAGCAAACCACGACGGCGACGTCGACGAGAGCGTCACTAAACAAAAGGTTTCTAAAAAACACGATTCAGTTCCTTCACGAGATTCGTCATTTCTAGATAAAATGTTGAATTTTTGTCTACTTGCTCGAGTTTTTTACCCTTTAAAACTACGAGTGCCCACAACTTTTAATACAGACATTTGTAGCTTAGCCTTAGTACATTGTGCTGATAATAGTCATCATTCATGTAAAGGTCCCACTTTTGAAAAAAAAAATGTTTGTTTGGAGGCTATGTGAGCAAAAATGCCGAAAGACGCTTTTAAGAGGGTTCGGGGAAAAAATCATAACTTTGCTTGTGTTTAAGATAAGCGAGTAGTTTTTTTATTCTTTGGAAATAAGAAATAATTATGTAGTGATTCTAAAAAAAATTAGATTGTTTTGTTAAATGTGCGAGATTTTACCACGAATCGCGTAACCACCAAAATTTGGGGTTTCAATTTCCGGTTTTGTGTGGTTTTCGACTTGTCTGTAAAAAAATCGTCAAAAAATAGAGAATGCAAATCTGGCGGAATAAAGAGCATTTTCGTTCATAGGATATGTTGCTTGACTTGTGTACAACAATTGAAGCCAATCCATTTTCTACCAAAATTTGAGTGGTCGGTTCTTACACGGAGACGCTCTTAAGGCTCAAACTATTGGCTGTGAAGGGACAAAGATTAAAGTATTCTGTGAAAATAATGCTTACTTTGATTCTATATTAGCTTATTTTGTGACGCCGGCCCCGGATATTTGATTTGAACTGCAAGCACAGTGTGCTGCTTCTTAATCATGAATATCATATTTATCTTGGTCCAGGTTTTCTTTAGAGACTGCCGTAGCTTTACTTCGAGAATGCTATACGTTTTTCTAGAAACATTGTTATGTTGTTTGTATCAATTTGGTCGAGCACATTTAAAGGAGAACCAACGATTAATGCGGGATGAAATTGCGCTGCTAGACGTCCACAGTTGAAGTATGACTGACTTTCCATAAATACAGCGAGTAACACGGCAACAACATCAAATGATTACGGTAAATTGGCTCGAGGCACACTTGCTTAACCTTCGAAATTTCAGCCTGAAGGCTGAGTATTATTGCGGGTAATGTCGGCCGCAAGCACAGCGCGATACTTTGAATTTGACAAAGCCCAATGCAACCAATTGCCTGCTTACAGAGGACCCCTCCCTGATGTTTTCAATTGTCAAAGTGGCACGTGACCAGCGTGTGCCAGGGTCTCTCCTCGCTCTATGGGGCGGTAGGATGAGAGACCCTGGGAACGAGGTTGCTCCTAGTATACCCTCTGATTGGTTACTTTTGACAGTTTATATCAACACCTTGTCTGTTTGTCTGAAGCGAAGTGACACCGCGAGATTTCGAGGAGTCCAAATTTACTCAAGCGCTCTGAATGGAGTAAAGAACGCGTCTGATCAATCTGGCTCCATGAGAGGTGTTTTTGCCATTATTCCCAGCGACTCCGGGAGAAGTTTGCATTCTTTTAGATGATTTCCGCTGTTTGTAATGTGTGAATATGTTTATGCTTACTTCCATTGTTCAAAGTTCTATTAATATTTGGTCTCGAGGGACAAATTTTGAAATATTCCGTAAACATGGCGCTTACTTACATTATATATTGTGTACTGTTACAAGCACACGGATATCATATTTATCGTTGCCGACTTCATATTTTTCGGCGGCGTGAAACAGAAGCCGGAAATCTGTCAGTGTTCGCAAGTCACGTTTGAGGCTGCTGTAACGTTACGAGAAAGCTATACGTCTTAGAGACGTTCTTCTGTTTCCTGCATCAGTTTGATCGAGCTTTTGTCTCTCGAGCTCGATGGTTAGATCTGTAACTCCTTTATTCGTTCTGGCACCACATCATTCAAATGTGGCTGTTTGCGTGCAAGTCTGTTAACCGTTTTGGTGTTGTATATGCCATTGTTTTGATTTGGCTCTGTTCTTGCAAGACGATGGTTTCGATCCTCCATATGGATCTAATCCTTTGTCGATAGTTAATTTAATGTACGCCTACAGAGAGACTTCCACACTCAAAGAGATTCTCTGAGACACAGCAGACATGAACGATCGCAAGAACGCAACACACTGTGAGGATCAGCTTGGTCTCGTGAAACTCCCGCGAGTAACTATAGACCGAACACACGGAGATTTTGACATTGACATTTTGACACAAGAACCGGTTTCTTTTTTCAAGTGGGCGGAATGAGGTTTCTAAAAGAATGCTTACAGGCCTTCCCGCCCTCTCCTTTCCTCTCCCGAATCCCGTTCGCCGCTGATCCTGCTTGTCGCCCGTCGCCCGTCGCCCGTCGCCCGTCGCCCGTCGCCCGTCGCCCGTCGCCCGTCGCCCGTCGCCCGTCGCCCGCTCGCTTTTTCGGTCGTCCTCACTGACCAAGAGCGTAGAACAGGCTATCGATCTTCGTGAACAACGTAATGTACAGAATTCTATGTTTTGTACAGTAAGGTTCTTAAAAAATCACACCTTGAACGCTAATTTTCGACAAATAAGTGAAGTTCACGTTGGTTCTCACAAAGATAACAAATTAGCAGCATTGCCGACTTGAAAACACACCATAATGCTGAGACAAACACCTCAGGTGTTGAAAACAAGCAAAATTCGTCCTAAATAGAGCTTGGAAAATTTATTTATTTTTTATTTTTTTATTTATATTTATTAGCCACACAATAAAAATTTAAAAATGATTACAAAAGAGGAAGTTTTAAAATACTAATTAAGAAGCGAGGAAAGCGGAAAAAATATCTGCACATATAATATAATATGAGGTGACGTGGAGACCAAAAAGAAACTGAAAAGCTTATGTGTGATTCGACCTCGTCACTAAAACTAATTTACTTAGGTGTCATAATTTACGTGGTATAAAAATGGCTAAAAATATGTTATTCCTAACTACTTAATAACCGA